>JAIFZK010000203.1:172500-187500 GCA_027481765.1 Tenualosa thibaudeaui | reverse complement strand
TGTAATGTAAATAGGACAAATCATAGCCTGCTGAATAATTGAATGGGAATTTAAATGACTCTCAATATAATATCTATATCTATATCTATATCTATATCTATATCTATATCTATATCTCTCTCTCTATATATATATATAACAAACTCATTCGTTTTATGAAAGAAACTGCATTGAAACAAGAGATAATTAGCCAATGTGCTCAGCTTTCAGTTGATTGCTGTAGTTGTTTGGTAAATGTCCTTAATAAGCAACTTCTAGATTTATCAACATGTTCCACATGTCAGTGACTATCACCAAATCCTGTATAATACATATGGCTGACTGTTCTTGACTCTACTATGAGTGACACTGAATGTATAATGTTTAAGAGCCACATAGGGCTAAAAATAGACTGTGTGACAAAGTTGACACAAGTAGGCCTATCTGTTAACCTAGCAGGAGAGTCGTTTAAAAATGAGCGCTTGTGTCGGTAAGATCAGAGATGGACACGGGAGAATAAGTAATGGTCAAACTGACTCATCACTGCCTGAGATTGATGGGGTGAAATTGGCTCCCTGGGGACATAAGTATAGGGTTCATGGGAAGGTGCATCCTCTCCAGCATCTGTTGAGTGGGACTGACTCAGTGTGTGACTGATATGATAGACACCTTCCCTGCTTTCACTGGGTCATGTTTTGCTGTTTTGATCAGGCACACATGAAAATCAATGCTCTCATGTGGCCTGCAGAGATTGATTACATAATGTGCGCGTCTCAATGGATTCTTTTCCATCTCTGGCCATTTTTACACCATTTTGTCTCACTTTCCTCTGTGCTATCTGTGAAGTGAAGAATAAGCCCCTCGGTAAAATAGAAATCCTTTGTAAGAAAAGCCCTTAATACTAAATGCAATACTGTAGCATTGCTGTTTTCTGGGTATGTAATTTTCCAAAGGACCAGTGTCACTTAATACACTGATTTAGCTGTGTTATTCTAAATTCTACAGCCTGCCAACAAAGGACAATTCACAGTGCCCAGGTTTAAGTTTAGTCCATAAATTACAGCCTTGCTGTAAGGCAGCACTGTGACAACATGACAGACATCTTCACGGTCCACTGTGGTTTGCTGACAGCCTTTTAAGACGCTTTTTCCCCCAGGTGATATGGGCTGCTACCCTGCCAACCATAACATTATGGGTTTTAGCCCAGGAATGGAAAATGACAGCAGGCTGCCATTCAAAAACACTACAGGGTAGTGAGTTGTACATCACACATTAGGGCTTCAAATCACAAGATCCAAATTAGTGTTTAGAGAATTGTCCTCATCTCTGTTTATGGGAAGTGTGTGCATGGTGACATATGGTTTGTTCTCTCCTTCCATGCATGAGAAATTGAATGAGCGTTAGCTCATTTCGGCCGGTTTTCACATACTGCAAGCAATTTTGGTGCATCAAAGCTTCTTATGATATTTGGAGATTCTCTATTTGTTATTTGCAGCCAATGTTTTCTGTGTGTGTACGTGTGTGTGCGTGTATGTGTGTGTGTGTGTGTGTGTGTGTGTGTGTATGTGTGTGTGTGTGTGCGTGCGTGTGTGTGTGTGTGTGTGTCGGACAGACGGACTGGCTGCCTTTGCGCTGAGCAAGGGAGGCAGGGCAGCAGCATTAGACAGTCATGTTCTCAGCCGCGGCCCACAGAATGGCCTTGCCACAAGTGATTATTGGCCGCTTGAGATGGCACCTCGCCCGGCTTTGTGCAGGCCTATGGGAACGGGGGCCCCTGCTTATTCTGCAGGGGGGAGATGTATTGGGAATGACACGGCTAAAACAAGCTCCCATCCTTCTGCTTCGGCTGCTCATTATTGTGTTTGCGTCTGTCTCCCCGCACCCGCAAACACTCACACACACACATGCACGAACACACATTCAGATAAACACACATGCACACACAGCAAGAGGGGGAGAGAAAGACAGAGACAGATAGACACAGACACTCTTGTGTATACAAAAGAATATACACATATATGCACTAATGGATGTGTACACCATTACAATAACACATAACACGTAACACATACACTCATTCATTATGCAAAGACATGTAAATGATAAACAGTTCCCATAAATAAACATCTACTGGCAATCACTCTGCAAGGCAACTTGCCAGATTTGCAAAGTTAAATTTTTATGACGAAGCTAACAGTTATTATGACCTAGTCTATTTGGATAGGCCTAGTTTGCACTCATCACAGTTGCCTGTATACACACACCATCTAAATACACACATACACACACACACACACACACACACACAAACTTACATATAAGATTTTTTTAATGCCAAGGGACCAAGTGTGAAGGGTCTTAAGTTCACAGGATGTACCGCCTTCAATTTTACATGAGGTTGGTTTAGTCTATCATGTAATTTGTATGAGCAAAGAATCCCAGTGAAATACCTCTGAGGCACTGTATGTGCTGTTGCCGCATTAGAGAGACCTGGATATGTTACATCTAGGTCTATCCACTATAAATAGTTCATGAGTAAGTTTGGGATCACTGTGTGTGTGTGTGTGTATGTGTGTATGTGTCTCATGCTTGTGTTACCAACTGAATGTGGAACATCCTTACATCTTTACAACCTAGTATGGACACTAATGTAAGGTGGGTAGGGAATGACAGAGAATAGTATTATTTTGTGAACATGAAAAGTGATGCCTTTGTGATAATAGCCATTTCTTTATGTATCCATTACTGGATTTTAATTAGACACAGCAAAAATCATAGGATAGGAAATCATACAATTTTGTAACCACTTTCTCTGAACTTAAAGTAAAACAACAAACAAACAAACAAACAAACACAAACAGGTGTGGAGCTTTCACAGAAATCCAGTAAGAAATCCATTCCTTTGGCATCTCATAAGAGGCATTTAGAGAGTATTTACACAGATGGCCCCGCATTTCCCTAGAATGAATAGTTGGCTGGCAAGCTGGCAGGTGCTCGCCCTAAGCACATGCCTTGCTGCTCCATTAAGGAGCTATATTGATTAGGCCTTCAACCGCAAGGCTTCCTTAGATGATAACAAGACTTAGTTCCTCTCTTTAAGAAATAAAGAAATCATCTGGGGAAGCCAAAGAGTTTTAATTTATTCACCCTGCCTATTAATTATTGGCTTGCTTCAGAAATAAGCCCCCACTGGCACTTCAAGCAGTAAATTCTGTTGGAATTTCCAATGACCACCCCCTTCCCCCCTATACACACACACACACACACACACACACACACACACACACACACACACACACACTCATACACACACCTCCTCCCACCCCAAGCTCACATCCTGGAGATTTGCTTCAGACGTTTTGCAAGTCGGTCTTTTGTGTCAGGCTAAAGCAGCAACCAGCTGCATTACAGCCCAACAGAACGCCCTGGGATAAACAGTCTTTAACTAATCACTGGATGTTTTAATTAGTAGGGCCAGCAAATAATGCTGTAATCCACATTAAATGAACCCACAAAGGAATGTGACCTGAAAAAGGGGTTCTCAAGCATGAAGTCTGCAACCAGGGACCATTCATCTGGTCTGACTACTAGCATTCGCTAATGACCAAAAACAATATCTCAAAGGTTTTTTTGAATTCTTTAAGCAAGTCTAGCTCATTCACAATAGAGGTGGACAAATGGACAAATGTGAATTGCATTCATTGTACTTTAATTGATTGAAATTGTTGAAATAATTACATAACATCAATACATTCATAATTGTTTGTACTGATTATTGGAAGGTTATTTTAGAGGGTTAACATTGAAAATCCTGTAAACTTGACGTGAGACATGAGCGTGAAGTACATGTTCATGTTTTTTTCTTGTTTTTGTGACATTTACTGTAACTGTTTAGAGTCAATCATTGTATATTGAACAGATCTGACATATCTTACAGGATATAGTCAAAGGACATGACAGGGGTACAGTAGCTGGTAGCTACCCAGTATCACATTCAATGCAGTATTTTATTCAATTCAATTCAACCTAAAATTCAATTTAGTGTAATTATGTTGTAGGTGAAACTACATTCCCCCCTGAACAGCTACTTAGCCAGGCTTGTACTCATACAATACTATAGGCCTACTATCATTAACTAAAGAAATGATTAGCCTTCTGCAATTCCACTCTTGATCGTCTCCCATTTAGTCTGGTGAGAAACAGGCAAAAGGTTTTGACTGGAAAATAATTTGAATGATAAAAGAATCTTCTGTGTTCATGCCCGTTATCACGAAGGCCAATGCCACTGCATTGAACTAGATGTAGCTGAGTCCTTAAACCTGCCCACATCCAAGAAAAGATCCAAGCTACTTTCCTCTGCCCCTGGTAGACTACAGTACAGCCACACCAGTGATTGAAAAGAGGGCAGCAGCCAATTGAATCAAACTGTGCCTCTTCCCTGCCTCCTAAGGCAAAGGCTCTGACACAGAACTCTCAGAACTCTGCTTCCCCTCTGCTGTGTTCTCTTCTGCTCTACTCTTGTTGTCGGGGTACAGTAGGTGGCCTTGGGATGATAGGCAGTCCTGGCCCACATCTGTCTCAGCAAAAGTTACCTCTTTCAGTGAAAAAAAAAAAACAAAACAAAACAAAAAAACAGGAACGCCTTGCTGCTAAGTCGGCATGTCAGCAAAGCAATGTAATTGCAGAGTGTCAGGACAACGTGTTGACAAGCATTGTTAATCTTTGACACACACATACATTCACACACACACACACACACACACACACACACACACACACACATATGCACGCGCACACACACAAACACACACACAGAGACCTTGGGGAGTGCACTTCAGTCGTATCTTTGGAAGCTCCTCTAAGGAAGGCAGTGGTTTAGACGTGCAGGAGAGTCTTTCTTGTGAAATCCTGATATGGCAGAGCTGACCTCCCATAGCACTGAGAGCAAACACCCTCAGCACTGGAGGGATTAGTTTAAAGTAATTCGGGGTACTTTGGTGGGTGGTTTGAGTAAGTGAGGTTTTCTGCTGCTTCTGTGTGTGTGTATGTGTACATGTATGTGTGTGTGTGTGTGTGTGTGTACTGGCAGGGAAGGGAGGGTATAGCAGTAGACCCAGCCAGATCCTGCTATTGGGGATTTGTTGTTGTTGGGGCGTCGGATTGGTTGAGGAGGAGCCCAAAGCTGGGTGTGTGTGTGTGGTGGACTGGGGTGTCCTGGCTGGAGTTTGTTTTAGCACATGCAGCAGCCTTGTGATGGGGCTAATCCCAATATCCCAGGCATATTTCAGGGAACCCACTGGGCCACATATGCGGAACTCATACTCTAAAGCCCTTCAGCCAGCCAAACAGAAGGGACAGGATGTTAGCTGCCCCATCAGGGGAGAACCCTGGGCAGCTGGGCAGAGAGCAGCGCACCTCCAACAATGACCCTGAAATCTTTTCTGCTGGACAGTATGCTATGGGAAAGAAGCAGGCCATCAGGTAGAGGAAAATCTCCCTCCAAATATTTTTTTCTATGCTGGTAGCAGGGATAAGGGAGAGGTTGTTTGAAACTGAAAATGGATACTATTTGGATAATAATTATGTATTTAACATTTATTAATATTCTTGTGGTGTTTGGTTGAAATGGTAAGATAAAAATATCTATATGTATATATATATATATATATATATATATATATTGTTAAAAACTTGAAAGTAAGTCATTAAAATGTCTGTTAATTTGTTCTTGTTTGAAAGTACATCCCTGCAGAGGAGGAGCACAAACAATTTATTATGAATGACGGATAAATGAGTTCTCTTCCTTTTGAAAACATTTAACAAACCACATGTTTTTTTATGGTGAAGTCTATGATATGTTTGTGCAGACTAATGAGTCACCAGAGACCAGCAGTGCTTCTTAGGAGGTGACAGTATTTTGCCAGATTAGCGTGCCCTGTGCATTGTTTTGCCTGACCTGACGACTTCCAGCGATGAGCAAAGCTGTTCTCTCATCCTTGGTGGTGAGAACCCACAGGTGAACCTTAATTATGGCACTGTGTGTTCATGAGGCTGGTGTTAATAATCACAGAGCCTATCAAATCATAGTCATATGGCAGTTTTCCACTGAATGGTATCAGCTCAACTCGACTTTACCTGGTTTGGTTTCTAATGTTTTGTTTTCCACTGCATAAAAGTACCGTTTAATTAAACTAGTTGCTATAGCTCTAAACTATCTGTGGTATCAGCTCAGATCGCTTGGAACCTTGACAAAGGTGGTACCAAGAATGGAATAGGGCCTATAATGACCAAACAAGACCATGAGCTAAGATGCTATGGTCCATTTCATCAACTGGTGGTTAAAATTAAAAAGCCTCTGTCAGGCAGTCATTATTGTTTACCCTTAGCAAATCCATATCTTTCCCCTGGCAAAGTTCTTTGTAGGGGGTTACTACCACATCTCTCCATTAAATACGGTTTAAACAAATGTGCTTATCAGCTGCAAGTCGATTATGTGGTAGAATTCTATATTACATTTATGCATTTTAGCAGTTTTATCCAAAGCGACTTACAGTCTTGACTACAGCCAAATTCAGTGCGATGAGGGAATGAGTTAAACCAAAGTTAGCTCTATGGTGCATGAAAAATATGACTGAAAAAAACAGAACAAGTCAAGTTTCATTGTTTTTCTTCTCCACACAACCTAGTCTGAGATCATTTGATTTTCGTTGATTTCTCTTTTATGTGTTGCAATAACATGCTGCTTTTTTGTTGCTGCTGTCTACCAGACCAAAGCTGTTCCCATGCCAGAACTGTCACAAAGTATCTGGCTAAGTGCAGGTCTACTTTGTACGTGTTCACAGCGGCGTAAAGATACATGAATGCGCCGTGTCAGTGATGCTCTTCAGAGTGCTGAGTCATCGTGTTAAGTCGAGTCTATGAATCTGATCTCCCTCCCATCCCCTCTTCTTCTCTTCCTATTGCTAACTTTTTAAGGGCAGGCTAATGGTTTCACTTTGCATTAGGGTGGGTCAGTACATGGGATAGGGATTGTATGTTGTACTGATATTTGGGGTGTTGGAACCCTGGCTTACTGGCCAAAATTGAGTGTGATTTTTTTTTCCTTGTGTAACTTGCAATCCCTGTTCAAGGAGCTCAGGTAATCACCAGTATAACCCGATTTGAATTAGGGCAGACACACACACACACTGTTGCACTCTCCTGTATACTTGTTTGGTTCGAGCATTTCGGACCAGGGACACGTGTGTGTGTGTGTGTGTGTGTGTGTGTGTGTGTGTGTATGTTGTGTTAGACCTTTATTAATTTCGGATTACCTGAGCTCCTTGGACAGGGATTGCCAGTCATACAAGAAAAAAATAAATCATGCTCAATTTCTGCTAGTAAGCCAGCATTCCTGCACCCCAAATGTCAGTGCAATACAATCCCGATTGTGCTGTGACATCACAAGGCATCTTACCCTGCCCACTCAATACAAAGGGGAACCATTAGCACACGGGAAGCTAAAGGAAGATCAAAATCCCTGGTTTAACTTTATCTACGTCCTTCGCCATGCCAAAAGACACCATAACCACAGGCCCACCTGAAAACTCCGCATTGAATGCATCATGGAACAGTCTGTGTGCTGCTTTAATTTCCTAGATGTGTTGCATTTGCTTTGTGATGATTCATTGTGTTAATGTCTACCTAAGACTAAATATTCCACAGTTCATTAAATGTCTGACCAGGTCCACAGTATATTGGAAAACAATATAATATTGCCGTTTATAGCCATAGTTACTGATAACCACCTATAGTCTGACTACCATATAATGTAAAGTGGGATAATACTGCATTATGAACTATTATGAACCTTAGCTAAAACCATTGGCAACTTGTAGTCTGTCATGGTTACTACTGATTGTAATTTTTCTGCATGACCCCTGGCAGTTGGGTTAGCCCCTTGAGTCGTGGATCTGCCCAGGGTTTCTTCCTAGATTAACTGAACATAAGGGAGTTTTTCCTTGCCCCTGTTGCTCTTGGGTGCTCCTTCTGTGAAGCGCCACGAGACAATACTATTAAATACTATTAAACTAGTAAAATAAGTCTTGAAGGTGGCTCCACATGGCCCATCGATACTGTGTTCTGTTTTTCTCCAAAAACCATGCTTTGCAATGAGTCTTATTCATCTAGTACTACTTACACTATTATCTCATGGAGGCTCCTACAGTAGCATCACCTTCTCAGGCAGACAGCCCTCAGCTCAGTCCCATATAACACCAAGATTTAAGCAAAAAACACAGTGAGAATTCGCTTTCGATCCCTCGACTATACTAACAACAAGTTTTGTTGTCCTTCCTATACTGACTGCAAAGTTATCTCCCATTTCTAAAACCCTAATGCAGGTTTAACAGTGTGGTAATGCAGTTTTGTGGACTGAGACCAAACTCGGCATCACTCAATCAGCCATACAAATGAACAGGTGTGATCGTCATTAAAAATGCATAGACCCAAATTCCACTCGCCGCAGTTCCCAAGTGAACTGGAGAGAGAAAGAGATGCCCCCCTGCATACAACTGCTACATTGATTTTCTGGTTTGTCTGTCTTAAAAAGAGACATCGGAGTATGTTGAAGTTGTGTAATGTCTCTCTTACCTTTATCTGATGGTTGTGTGCTCCTCAGTGAGTGTGTGAACAGCTTGAGGAGAAGGCAGTGACATGTTTGTGAGGAGTAGTGTTAGTGCAGTTATGTGTATCCCCCCATGTGTACCACAGGGCTGATTGTTGTAGGTTGTTGTAGGCTCTCTGTGTTCGATCTCAATGTTTATCTGTTTTTTTCCCTCTTTGTCAATCTCTCTGCAGGCACAGAAGTCCTGGATTGAGAGAGCTTTCAGCAAGAGAGAATGTGTTCATATCATAGTGAGCGCCAAAGACCCCCATAGGTATGTGTGGAAGATTCCTCTGTTGGGATTTGATGTGTCTCAGTGCGGATATGTTTAGAAATGATCATCACTCAGCTTTAGGGCATGCTGGGGAACTGAGCCACAGTGAGAGGTTCAGAAATGTCACCATGTATTGGCATCCAATAACGGTCAAGTCTTCACTTCCTGCAGGTGTTGTTGCGGCCGTTTGATTGGACAGCATGTGGGCCTGCCCCCCAGCATCTCCAATCAAAACGACAAATCAGAACGGTTGCCAAAGAATGACAGCCTTTCTGAGAAATGGTCCATCAGCAAGCACACACAGCTCAGTCCCACCGATGCCTTCGGCACCATCGAGTTCCAAGGTGGAGGGCATTCCAACAAGGCAATGGTAAAGCTGTGCTCCATACATGCTTCTCTGAGGCCTAAGACTTCTAAAATTGGTTAAAAGGACATTACAATTGCATTGCAATTTACAAGTGTGGTCACGGATAGTATTTATAATCAATATTAAATGGTCTGTGCAGAAGGACACTAGAAAGCCACATTCACAAATTAGATCACGGAAATGGAACTGAAGAAGATTCCGTATTTTCATCAAGATGCATTTATTCATGTGTCTGTACAGAATTGATCTTGAACTGCAAATTGCATCTATGAAAGGAGATTAGGATATGATTAGGTTACCCAAGAACACTTGATAGGCTCATCTTATCTGTTCAGGTTCTTCAATTATGGAATAACTCACAAACTTGTCAATATTTCTTTTATTTCTTGGCGTAATTACATGATGCTCTTGATACACTTTGTCTCTGTTGTACCCCCAGCCCTGTGCACCTCTGTGTCTCCGTGAAGTCTCTCAAAAAACATTTCTCCTTTCCCCTCTACATGCTCTCTAAACGTATTTTTTTAATGAAAAGATGCTGTTATAAGTTGCCATTTTGTTATTTGTGTGAATCTGTCTCCTCTTCCAGTATGTGCGAGTCTCCTATGACACCAAACCTGACCTGCTATTGCACCTGATGACAAAGGAATGGCAACTGGAGCTTCCAAAGCTACTTATCTCTGTCCACGGAGGGCTCCAGAACTTCGAGCTGCAGCCCAAACTCAAGCAGGTGTTCGGCAAAGGCCTCATCAAGGCTGCCATGACAACCGGCGCATGGATTTTCACCGGTGGGGCTAACACAGGTCCGTTTTGTGTTCTCTATGCTCAGGGTGCCTGACTGGACTTCCTATACATCCTTTCTTGTCAGGCACGGTAGATGTACCAGAGAGGGTAAAAGTGGAGCGAGAGGCACAAATGTTTGTTAAAGTTCCATGTTCTATTTTCACAAGGGGCAGGGGGAAAAATACCTCTTTTATGCAGGCCAGAGTTGAGCCCTCATACGCTGATACAGATCATTGAAAAGTTTACTAAAATATTACTAATGAAATCCCAGGGTGCAAGCTTCTGAGAAAGCTTGACTCATTCAAAGAGCATGACTGCAAGTATGTAGTGAGTAAGGTGAGGTGAAAAAAGATTTAAAAAAAATAAATATTGGTGCCTACAATAATGTGATTCCTGTCAACAACTGGGGGAATAATAGTTGTAGAAAGGGAGAATCCAGGTTGGATGTTGGGGAGAAGCCTACTGCTCACTCTCTCTCTCATCTCACATTTATTGAGTGCAGATCTTGGGCATGTGTATCCAAAGAGGCATGGGGTGCAATACCCTGACCTAATGGAGTGTTTGGCTTTCACATCAGCTCCAGTTCTCAAGCCCTCTCTTGCCCTCTTTTCTCCCTACTGATGCAGGGGTCATTCGTCATGTCGGAGATGCGCTCAAGGACCATGCCACCAAATCTCGTGGAAAGATCTGCACCATTGGTATTGCCCCCTGGGGCATTGTGGAGAATCAGGAAGACCTCGTGGGCAAGGATGTGAGTGATTACAGTCAAGAGAGAGAGTGAAGTGTGTGTGTCTCCTCTCTCTCTCTCTCTCTCTCTGTGTGTGTGTGTGTGTGTGTGCGTGCAGGTAGGTGTAGGTGTGTGCCCGCAACCTTAAAACACAACAGGCTGCTATCTGGAGGCTTTGTAAATATCGAAGGGCATGAGTAAACCCAGCTGCAGTTCGGAGCCACGGGATCTCACTCAGAGCCTTATTATAGGAAAAGGGTAGGGGTGGGGGTGGAAGTCACTCTTCCATTAGATCTTCTCCATGGTTCATATTGCCTCTACTGAGGAATGCTAATTTCCCATTACATAACCCCATCAGACGCTCAGAGAGTGCTTACCGCCAATTCTAAAGGGCTCAAATAGGCAAATGCAGCTACTGGGATTCCATATTTATGACTTCCCGTTCTTCTTTCTCTCTCTCTCTCTCCCTCTCTCTCTCTTTCCCTCTCTCTATTTTGCCCCTCCCTATTTTTTTCTGTCTTTCTTTTTCTCTCGTATCTTTGTGCACTTGCATCGCTACTGAGTGATGTAACAGCAGTGTTGCAGAGAGGCTGTGAGAAAACAGCTGCAATGCTGCAAGAGGAAAAAAGTGTTTACAATGTGTACACAGTGTGTACTCATATGAAATGAGACCCCCAAAAAAAAAAAAAAAATGGAGACTGTGTGTCTGTGAAAGGGAAAGAAAAAGGACTCTTTCATTTGTAAACATTATAAATAGGGACAACGGGATGCCATTTGTGTAATAGTCAGTAGAGAGATCAGTTGCATTGCTTTGTGCTTGCCTTCGTTCACATTTGTGCAACTGTGTGTGTTTGTGTGCATGTGTGTGTGTGTGTACCCTTGTGTTCACTTGTACAAAACCCCATGTCCCAGGTGGTCAGGCCCTATCAGACCATGTCCAACCCACTGAGCAAGCTTACAGTCTTGAACAGCCTGCACTCCCACTTCATCCTGGCTGACAACGGCACTACGGGGAAGTACGGGGCAGAGGTGAAGCTACGCCGGCAGCTGGAGAAGCACATCTCTCTGCAGAAGATCAACACCCGTGAGTAGAGCACAGCAGCGACTCTGAGTTGCCACACAAGGCAGTGACTACACACTCTGTGCAGTACAATGCCATTGACAGCGGTCATTATATTTTCACAGCGGTCACTGTAGAAAATTAACTGACCTCCGAACATTGGGAAGGCCCATTCAAAGTGAATGGAACCTCTTGCAGCATACAGGAGAGCCGTATAGGCCTACTCTAATAAGGGGGCATATCAGAACCAGCACAAAACCCAAAACCACACTACACTGCTAAGGAATATAAGGTGCTTGATTAGACATCTGCTTGATCCCATTTCTCTTTTTTTTTTAAATGCCACCATCCATGGTTTTGCTTATAGAACTCAGGAATGGGCATGAATGACGCATTCATGATTACACCGGAGATTTCTAAGTGCAGCACTTTCCCCTACTGTAGTGCAGTATATTTGAGAATTTTTTTCCTTGGCGGATGTCTGTTGGCCTGACCAGATACTCCAGAATGCCTTGACATATTCCTTGCATAAGATTCCTTCTGCATGAATGATAACCATAGAAAAGCTCTTTGTGCCACCTGCTTGCTGCATGTATGAGGGTGACACATTCTATACGCAATGCTGTCGTCCTCTACCCTGACCACCTGCATGTGTTTTGCTGAGGGAAGCCTGGAGGGTCAAAAGATAGGGGGCGCTGTTTGACCTCCCTCTCCCAGGTAATGTGACCAATGGGCTTCCCTTTGTCATCCTATGCCTGGGGTCATGAAAGAGGGCTGGGAAGGCAAAGGGACGTTCAGTCGTCATCATCAGCATCAAACTAATAAAGACCCCCTCCCCACCCCCACCACGATCACCACCACTCCCACCACCCTTGTCAACACGAAGGACTTCCCACTGCAATTTCATTCATCCCCCAACTCTAGCCTCACCAACACACATACGTGCATAAGATTTTGGTTCATTTCATCAGGGGAGAACGTGATTATAATAGTTTGTCAGATTGCAATATTTCTCAAAAGGCCATGGAAAATTAGTTTGAGACACATACTGACATTTTGTGTTTGTTTAGTTGAATCCTTTCATTTTCATTCTCTCTCTCTCTGTGGGAAGGGTATTATGTATCAGGTGGGTGGTTTGCCGCGTGGCGAGCCTCATTCCTTGATTTGATTACCTGTCGACTCGGGCTGAGAGAGGACATCAATCTCACTTTTAGCCTGGACTCAGGGAACGTGTAGCGTTGCGTTGCGGACCCTACAGGTTCTCTCCTGGGGGAATAAAAAGTCTGTTTTGTTGAGAGACATTATGCCAGGCGGTAATACTACTAAAAAATTCATACTCTCCTCTCCATGTGGTTCTATGGCACCATATGTGAAAGGTCTGAATAAATCATAAGAGGGAGTGTTGCACATTCTGCTGCCTGAGAAAGGCCTGGAATACAGAACTTGGGGATAACAGGCAGGGGCATTGTCTCGTACTCCTTTTAGGAATCCCAAGATTCTCGTGTATGTGTGAACATTTTCTCTTATTCTGGTGTCTAAAACAGTGATCTGTGTTTGAAACTCTGGCATACAACAGAAAAGAAGATCAAATAAAGGCAGAGATCAGACAAGACACTACACAGAGGCGGAAGGATCTGTCAAATAAGATTTGCGACAACTCCATTGGTGAAAATCGTAAATGTTTCTGTGATCTTTGTGTATTTTCCTTTTCCCTTTAGTCATACACTGTTTTGAAACATTTGAATCTATAAACAGGCAAATGAAGCATAATGTCCACACATACTACATGCAGTACAGGAAACAATGTTACAGCTCTGGCCATCAGCTGACTATTGCATCAGCTCTGACTGAAGAAGTTGAGATGTCCTGATGTATCACTTCTGAAGAAGTAAAGAAGTAAATCAATTGTTTTTCCTCTACCTGTAAATGACTTCACCCATGCAACCTGGGATAGAGACAACTTGGGACAGTGCTCTACCGAGGAACTGATACTACCTGTCATGTTTAAATATGGCTAAAATTGTTACCATCCACTTCAAATTTCCAGTTATTTTCTACCCATTTCCTATGGGAATTACCCATTTCCCATGGGAATTACATTTTTTTACACTTGAACAAATCAACAAACCTCTTCAGCGCCTGAATAGACATGTTATTTTGACACCACCTATTGTTTTCTATGGCAGTTTTTTACTAACTTCCTTTAGCCGATATAATTCTGGAGGCCCTGCAGTTTGGGCCCACCCTCTCATGAAGCTGCACACTCGCTTGTCATTCACATCAGTGACTCATTATCACTAATGGCACTCTACCCAAATCCAGACTCCCATATGGTGCTCTCTGTCCTCTCTCTCCTATCTGGCCCCAGCATTTGGCAATGTGTGACCGGTTGTGTTGGGACTTCCTGCCTCCTGAAGTGGGTGGTAGTCACACTGCCATTTAGGATTCTCCACTTGCGTGTGTGGCCCCACCACATGGTTGCATGCATCAACAAACAGCTGTTTACAGCTGATTGTTGTTTCACTATTGTAGTGAGACAGAAATACACAGCACATATATTCTGACCGTCATTACATTTACATTTATGCATTTAGCAGATGCTTTTATCCAAAGCGACTTACAACTCATCAAGTGTTCAGGGCCAGTCTCCCCTAGAGCAACTTAGGGTTAAGTGCCTTGCTCAAGGGCACAACGGTGGCGGCTGGGATTTGAACCCACAACTTTTCAGGCTACTTACAAGCTAGCCAGGTTCCTTAATCACTACGCTACCACCGCACCAACTCATTAGCATACAATATCACATATATACACATATGAATGCACTTTTAACTAATATCCATCACTCATATCCGTGAACATAACCTTAGCTGTAAGTAATCCAAATAGTCACTGAAATTGGCATGCAAAGCAACCAGCTCTGAGCGGGCTCAGTTGTAATGCTATATTAAATTCAGTGCAGGTCGATTCCATACAAGCACTGTGTGACTGTGTTTAAGACCACATGAAACCAACAGAATTTCATACACAGTAACTCCTGTAACACAGAGATAGCTTATGTCCAGACTGCTAAGCCTCAAGAAACAAGGCAAATCAAAAGAGACACTGGTCTGTATAAAAGCTTTAAAAAGTGTATAAAAGTCTTTTTTTTGGGAGACTACCACAGCCAGCA
>JAIFZK010000203.1:0-167500 GCA_027481765.1 Tenualosa thibaudeaui | reverse complement strand
ATGCATGATCCAGAAATGACATCCGCGAAATTCTAAAGAAAAAAAAGCATATCAGATGCACATATATGTATATTTAAACATATAAACAGTAGGATACACAATTGATACTTGTGTATTTACAAGAGAGAGGGAGACAGACAGGGAGAGAGAGAGAGAGAGAGAGAGAAATCACTTTTCACATACTGGGCCCAAGAACTGTGTTTTCCTGCTGGTTTGTGGAGGGTAATTGTGTTTCCAATTCCATTCGCCATGGAGACCCATGTTTTCTAGTGAAGAAAAGATGGTTCTATTAATCAATGTGACAGGCAGCAGCCAGCCTGGCCCAAATCCCCCTGAGGTTTAGACTCCTTTGAGGCCATACTGCAGTGGGAGTGGTTAGCATGAGGAAAGGAAACAGGGATGAAGGAAGCGGGGTAGCTTCGGGGGTGTCTGTTAAAACTCAGGTCCGCATAGGAAAGTGTGCATTGTGCAGTCAGGTGTCTTAGAAACCCTGGGTTTTCTGTCTCTCAACAGGTGTACAGGATGTGTGCTTTAATGTATCTAACATGTGCCTCTTTGATTAATTAAGATGACGGACCCCAGACTCCAATTTTCACACAGGGGCATGGCACATTTTTACTGGAATGATAATGTAAGCTTCCTGAACACTCCTGTTATAGAGCAATTGGATATGTGCGGTTAGAATGCACAGTAGCCCACATCTCTGTATTTGCATAAGTAGACGCATCAGCTGATGACATCTTCCATTAAAATGCCTAAAAAAATATTTTTCATCAGTTCTCAGAATAAAGAACCATTTCTGCTTCTGTGGAAATCTCCCTGACATGAAGCATTTGGTTATGATTTCCTGATCTAGCAGATGGAGATAATAACAATTGCCCTCATTTGAACTCATTTGAGAACCACGTTTGGGGACACTGTTTTGTCAAGATGTCAGCTTTCACTGTTGTTGTTGTCAGGGTAATTTCTACCACAGCAAGACAATGTTTGACTTGACTGTGCACACAGAACCTCTAGCCATGTAACAATGGTATTCCATAATGTGTTCTTTTTTGTGACGTGAATGGTGTTTATCTAATCTAAGCCCCATCCTGAAGTAGCTGGGTGATGAACAAGATTTCTGCAGCCAAGACACAAGAGGTCCAAAGACCTTGGACTGGGTTATGAGTTAACCTTGGCCATGCTGAAATATGTCTTGTGAGAGTTATAGAGGTAATTGAAATGCATGTAGTACTAATACTCTGCAACTCAACTCCAGAGGCACATCAGTGCCTGTACATCAACTTTGATTTTCATAAGCACAAAAGGGGGGTGACAAATTGCTCTATGATCATGCAGCATTTCATTTGCATGAAATGTGGGGAAAAATGGGGTAGCCACTTCAGCAAAACAGCAGTTGTGGTGGTCTTACCTGCATGGCAAATCTCTCTCTCTCCAGTAACAACTTTGGGTAGTTGCTGCAAAGGTAATCAATGTGTAACTCCACTGATAAAGCACCCTCTATAATAACTTGTTACAAAAGAGCGTTACATGGCTAATCGCTCAGTGGTCTTCCACTAACAAACCACACTTGTGGGCAGACTTGAGGCACCACCAATCTCCTCACATGGGTGAAAGTGACAGAGAGCTAGGTGCAGAGGTCAAAGACACTTGGATCCTCTTTTCACATGCACCCCAGTCACTCACCCAGGGTCATCAATAACGGACGGGTTTCTGTAGTTGCTTGCTCGGTCTGGGCTTTAATTGCCTCCCCTCCATCCATGCACCAGCGCTCTTTAGAGAGCAAGGCTGCAAGCGGATGGAGTCGATACTGTGGCCTACCATTTACCAAGTCCTTAATCCCTGTGGACAAGGGTCTATGCTGGTTGTGAATCCACTCACTTATGCAGGCCTCTGGGGAGGTTACCTGCACGTACCTGCATGCATGTGTGTTTTGTGTTTGTAAACCATGACAGTCTTTATCATCCAAGCCCTGACATGCACATGCATATATGGATTTATATATATATATATATGGTAGACCCATCCATGTACACATACAATTGTACAACAGCGAGTAGACCTGGGAAAAATACAGTCCAGTTCCACTGAGCCTTTTGTGTAAAAGCAACCCACTCCAACACCAAGATCTCATTGATTCTTAATGCAAGGCTAACTGATCTACACAATCCCCCATTTGACAAAAAAGACAAATTTGAAACACATTTGCACCCATGTATGGGGTGGGTTTAGCTTAACACCATGAGTGGAGGTGGGGTGACGTGGAAATTAAGCTAGGCAGTCAAGCATGACAGTGGAGGCCTAATGATTTCTAAATTATAGGTGGGCGGGTAGAGGCGATTGATGCATTAGAGAACAAAAATTAGACTCCGATTGGTAGTGAAGAATCAATTCTTGTTAGGCAGTAAGCGAGAGCAACGTTTAGGCGCTCACAAATTCTGGTCACACACTTATTCATATGTGGAGCAGCAAGGTGCCCTTCATGCGTGTGCCATAATGCGGCACGCATTATGTTGGAAATGCAGTGGTTACAGTTGTCTCTCTCTCTCCCTCCCTCCCTCTCCCTCTCTCTCTCTCTGTTCTTTGCTCCCTCAGTTCCTTCTCCTTCATTCTCTACTATACCATAATCCGCTTGCACAACTCACCGATATTCAAATCACACTCATGCAGGCTTTTATAAGTCACAGAGCAGTCACCCTCATCGCTCAGAGTGTTTGAAAATAAATCTCTTCCAAAGTGATCTGTAGTAAAAGAAGAGGCAATCATCTGCATAAATTAATGGCAGGAAATCACAAGCCACGTGGCATTTGCATGTAGTGTTATAGCCATCCAGCACTTTCTATGTATCTTTTATGTTGTAAAACTGCATTGTCTTGTGTCAGTTAGAGGACTGACTATGATCAGCGAAGAAGTTTCTGAATGGTTAGGCAAGACAATAGACAATAATAGAATAATAAAAGCAATAATAAAAGCAAAGTATAGTAGTTGAAAGAAAGTAAAAGCACACAATAAAATGAATAAAGACAAGTGTACAGAGTATAAAAAGAAAGATAAGTGAATCATTAGGAGAAGGCATCTGAACAGTTTGGTTTTAAGTCTAGATTTGAAGGTGCCAAAGATAGGGACAAAAATCTGAATCTATTTTCTGACTTCTTCTGTATATTAGTAAGCATGAATACAATAAGAGCCTGGAGAGGAATGTGTGTGATGGACAGTTATCTAAATAGCAAGGAGTGTGGGGTGGACAGGTTCTTCAGGAACAGTGTATTCTCAAGTGTTCTCACTACTGTACTCCGTGTTTCTTTCTGTCCCTCAGATAACTGTGTTCCGGATGGGGTCCGAAGGACATCAGGATATTGACTTAGCCATTCTCACTGCTCTGCTTAAAGGTATCATATCACCTGTGTCACGTCATTCCTATGGACACACATTGTCGCCCTCACACCGGTAAACACACCCCTGCATAGATATCTATGTATTGTAGGGATGCTTTGGTTTAACAACAACAGCTAACACAACATTTCACATTTCACAAGTCCAGAGCACCAACTATGCTTCTTTGGTTGCCATTGGATGCTTCCATCATTCTAGCATGTACACATACACATGTTCCAGAATGCTCCTGTGAAGGTGTAAGTCCTTGTCTTATCAGCTGTTTAAGCTGATGTCTGGTACCAAGTATGGGATGATGAGCATTGCACATGACAGTTTTGGATGGAGGGGTCCTGTCCACTCCTCTATACCCCTGTTATTAGCCCTGTCTTTCAGGCTAATAAATTGAGCACAGTCTCTAAACCCTGCACCCTCAGAAATACAGTATTTAGTCTCCAGTTACCCTAAGGCCTTTCTGTGCTATAGTGTGAGTGGACAATGGATTAGGCTAACAAAAGGCACATACAAAAGCACACATTATATATTGTGTATCAACAGGCTGATTGTTTAAAAAAAAAAACTCTAGTATTGATTTGAGAAGACAAGAGAGGCATGCTTAAATCCATTTTGAGAGATTGATTTTTGGGCGGGTGCAGCTTCAGACTAGCACTAGCTCGTTGTGGTGTGTATTGTCAGACCAACAAGTGTGTTCATTTTTGTTACATCCTGTGATGCTGTTTATAATTCTCTCCCTGCTAAAGAGTAGCATTTTCCAATAACCTCATCTAGAGAAAGGGACTGTTCAGTTCATTACCTATGTGTGTGTTAAAAGCTCTAAATGATGTTCTAAAACTGTTGAATCACGTTTGATGCTGTAGGCTACCGTTCTAATCACCTTATTATCTTGAAATCAGCACTCAGTTGCAACACAGAGGAAGACAGGAACAAGTGTGAAAGCACATATTACCCTTGATATGCAAGAGCTATGATGATGGCTGTCAGTGAGATTTTGCTTTCTCTCCTGCTTCTCATCAGTGGTGCTAATTTCCAGCAAGATCCACAATATATTTTTGAGTCAGTGGGAGACGGGAGTTTATTTTTTATCAACGATATGGATCAAGCAGATTATTATGTTTTGTACCAGAGATCTGCTAAAGGAGACCTACTCTTATTGAACTCGTCTGAATCTTATTCCCCTCGTCCAGGATATTCTGTTAAGTTTGTCAATAATTTAAGCATACGACAGTTTGCATTGGAAGATCTGACTCTGTCACATTCTGGTGACTACAGAGTTGAAGGGTGAAAGAACAGCAGTTCCATTGACCAGAGACAATCAAAGACCAGTGGATTAAAAAGAATATCACATGGTGGAAGCCTTGATTTATGTGAGTCAAATCCCACTGTGAAAGACCTCACAACAATACAGCTATATAGAATGAGAAAAACTTCTGTGCATGTTAAGGTAGTAGACACCAATTCATCCCTAAAGGTGCTGTGTGAAGAGCTGAGGTGCAGACTGCAGTTTCTCCATGATGCCTCTCAGATCGTACTTAATAACATCACTGCAAATGACGACTGGTCTTTTTATACCTGCCTGGCATGGAGAAGAGGTCAGTGCCAAACCGTGACAGAAAAGGTCCTCAATATAAAGCCAACAGAAAATTTCCTACTCGAAAGACAACATAGCTCTTCCTTGTTACACCCATGCAACAGACCCTAACCAAGTGTTCTGGATATCTCCTAGAGGCAATGTCACTCTTTTTCCAAAGGACTCTCCTCAGATTCTTCATCATGATGCCACTCGCTATTGGGGGATACACATGTTAAATGGAAGCAAGACTGGCAACTACTCCCTTGTGATACCCTCTGTCTCGGATCACCATTCAGGGGAGTACACATGCATGGACCACCTGTCCATCTTACATTTACAGTTGCATTCGCTACCCTTCCATCAGCATTATGATTTTCCAAGTCGGGGAAGTTTTTTTAGAATGTGCTCCAAGGCCAAAAGATGTAGAGGACTCTCAGACCCTGACCCGATGGTACAGCAAGAGGCCGACCAAGTCTGAGGCTCCAATTCTGGACTCTGTGAATAAGTCTGTGCTCCTCCTTCTGGACCTAGCTGATAGACTGTTTGTGTCTGAACCTAACCTCGCCTTGATCACCTTGTCACTCTTGAGAACGTTGGGGCATTCAGATGCCGGGTTTGGGCAAGCTATCCAAAGACTTTTTGCCATGAGCGAATCATTATCCTTCAGAACGATGACAAGTTTTACATGCGCATGTACTCCTTACTAATGAGCTGTGCCCTGCTTATTTTAGTGTCTATTGTAATCGCAGTGAGTGTGAAGAGTTAATGGTAAAGCAGAACCTCAACAGGAGACATTAGCTGGACATCAGATTAGTGAGGGGCAGCGAGTGAAAATCAACCCCTTTCTGGTCGAGCATAGTGTTTAAGTCAGTATGCCTTGGTTTGTCAGAACATGGTCATATTCAGGTGATTAATTCTAAGGCACCTGGAAATTTGCAATGCTATCAATTACCATATGTATTGCTGATGAAATTATTTTGAAATAAAAAAATGAGAATATTTAAATCTGTCAGTTTTATTACATGAATTACTATGCACCTTATTATATCTCTACACACCAGCTTTTACTGAGTAGGTACAGATCTAGAGTCATCTGTGTTTGCTGACAGACACTCAGACACTTGCATAAGTTTTCTTTTTCAGTGTCTCCATTGCAGCTATTTTGCTGGGTGAAATAGTGTTTGGTAGTAATAATGTCATATACTATCAAACCATCCCAAGTTTTACACGTCTGTGTTTGTGTGCAGATATTTTTCAGTTACTCTGTTAAATATTAGGTGAAGTTAAAGTAAAACCATAAATGTTAACTTACAGCACTGCTTTCTTTTTATTTCACCCAAAACAACAATGCATTTAATATCAGCCAAAAACAAAGCATTTTACAAATTGTTTACCATTATACGGTTGTGCCTGTTGGTAGGAAGAAGAACAAGAACATTTGAAATCTTGAAATGAGTTGATGAAATCTTGAAATGAGTTGATGCATTGGAGTGTTGTTCTAAAGCAGTGCTTCTCAATTATTTTCCCCCCTAGGAAAAAGAAAAATTTTGCGCCCCCCACTCTCAGCCGCGATTACAAATAGTATTATTTGTTTATAAAATTGTTATAACTGAGCATGCCCAGTGCAAAACCCCTACACCATAGAGCTAATACTCCCTTCGCACACTCTGACAATGAGAGCGCCACTGTAGTGGATGTGCAAACACTATTCTAGTACGGCAAAATAAAAAGCATGTGCCCCACGGTCATATGTGCCCCCGTCCCGACATCGCACCAGGGGGGCACGCCCCACTATTTGAGAAGGACTGCTCTAAAGCAAGCAGAGAGCTATGCTGTGGTTAACAGAAATCTTTTCCATGTGGACAGGTGCCAATGCATCCGCACCTGACCAGCTGAGCTTGGCCTTAGCATGGAACAGAGTTGACATCGCTCGGAGTCAGATCTTCATCTATGGGCAACAGTGGCCGGTAAGGTATCGTTTCCATTTACATTTATCAGACACTTTTATCTAAAGCAACTTATTACTTACTATCAATTACTTCAGGCCCAGTCTTCCCTAGAGCAAATTAGGGTTGCCTTGCTTAGGGGCACAATGATGGAAGCCAGGATTTTATGCTAGCCTGGTTACTTAACCACTGCACTAAGACCACCCCAGTCAAACTCAGTTTCCCTTTTCTTGTTGTTATTGTTTGTTTGTTTGTTGTTGTTATGGATAGGTAGGAATCACTGTCTCGTGGTTGACCGCTTGTGATTTGCATTGCTGCTTTACAGGTGGGTTCCTTGGAGCAATCCATGTTAGATGCACTGGTGCTGGACCGGGTGGATTTTGTGAAGCTTTTGATTGAGAATGGAGTGAGCATGCACCGTTTCCTGACCCTCAGCAGGCTGGAGGAGCTCTACAACACGGTAGTTGTTACATCCACATGCCACACAGGAAACCAGGGCCGCCGCCGGCAGGGGGATAGAATGATTCTGAGGGCCTGGCACTGACAGGGTGCCCAGAAAATATTTTAATATTATAATAAATGTTCAGAGGATCCAAAATTTTTAGTCATAGCGCCCAAAGGTTCTAGCAGCTCCCCTGACACTTTCTCCTCCACTGTACATCCCTGAATAGGGGTTTTCAAACCTTACAATACAAATAAACACGTAAACATGTGAACAGTTCCTAATATTTAATATCACCTAATATTTAACAGTTTCAAGATATTCTGACATTTTTCACCCATCAATCAAATCAGGATGTCCAGTCTAGCTGATGTCTTGCTCTTGTTTTGCTTTGATTTGCTTGACAGAGGCACGGACCTTCGAATACACTCTACCACCTTGTGCGGGATGTCAAAAAGGTACGATACACTATGTGTTTGCAGTAGGTGGGTGTATCTCCTCTCCGTGTGTGTGCATGTGTATGAATGGGTGCGGGTGTGTATGTATGTATGTGTGACTAGAGCAAGAGCTAGCGATATAGATTGTGTTGCTTTTTATGCCTTTTTTTCTTTCCTTTTGTTTTGTTTTGAAGCAGCATATTTTTTCATGTGGGTACATCTTCTCTGGTAATGCCACGCAAGTTGCCTCAGTACAAAGCTTTCATCAAACCACTGCTGTTTGTTTGTGTGTGGCTACCGCTTTACTCATATCAGGTTGCAGTCTCAAAAGACCAATGCCTGGTATATTGGTACTCATGGGAACTACCCCAGGGGTCTAGCACATGGTGTTGTATCGTGGCAGGTGCCTATTGCCTCTTGTACCCAAAGAGTGCCAGTCTCCCTCCCGCTAAATGGCCAAGCTGTCATAAATCAATTGAACAGTACTCAAGCCCTGGGGTCTTTCTTTCTGATACCAGTCATCTTTGTTGAGTCTTTGTACCCAGGGCTAAATGTAGCATCTTAGCGGATATAGTGCTCCTAAGTTTATTTGTTTTTGATTTGTTTGTCCATTGCTGTTTGTTACATTTTTTCCTAGTACCTGGCATGGCTGTCAAGTTGTGATTTTAGATCATCAGAGAAAGAGAGGGGAGATATAGTGAACTTATGAATAAATGCATAAATGAAAATGATACAGCCCTCAGCTCCTACATCTATATAATATGGGATGCAGTGTGTCAGACTTTTTAATCAGCTTACCACCATTCCTACTGAAGTAGGTCTGGGCCAATTAGCATGAAATCAGCCAGGGGCACACTGGTGAACATGTGCTTTGCTATGAAGGCAGAAGTACTTTGTCATCACATTTGCCCCACCTGTGATCTCACTTTTCAAACATGTGACAAATTTGAGGTTTCCACTAGTTCCACCATCCTGTCAGGTCTGATGTTAGCAGTTTTGCTAGGCTATGGAAAGCACCAGATACAGAAACCATAGACATTCTACCATAGATGTACACAACCATTCTAACGTTGTGTATCCATAAAATGCCATGCTTCATCTTTTGGGTTATTAAAGGAGCCATGTACAACACTTACAGGTTAAAACATCCAAAAATGATCACGAAACAGTAACAGAATGTGAAGAAACAACCGTAGGTATCGTCTGCAGTTGGCATGCAAATCAACTAGCTTTGGCCCGGCTTTCCTATAATATTGTGTTCTAACGTGTGGCAGCCATATTAAAGGAAATTTCCAGTGTACAGCAATCCATATCTCTGTTGTTTTAGTTTGCTGAGTGCTATCAGTAGGAAAAGGAATGCGAAAATTCAGTACAACATAGACCAAATCTGTGAAGGAAGCTAACACAGAATGAAAGGGACAAAGGGAAATTAAATGGAAACTGCCCTCGTTAATTAGCATTGACTGCTATTTTGCTATTCAGTCTTCATCCAATAGCACTCAGGCTTGAGCACCAGGGATATGGGTTGATTTACTCCAGACCTTTCATTTAAATACAATGAAGTAAACACAAAGCTGCATTTGAAACCAATGGTATTCCATTACAGCATGAAATAGAGATAATTTCAAGGATATAAACCAACATATGAGGATATTATTTCAAGACAATATGGAAAACCTGAAAAATATTTGTAAATCGACCAGAGCAGCAGTCTCTGTAGTCAGGGTGAGGTACGCACCACTGTCACAATGATGCTACTAGTCTCACCACACCAAGTCATCACTGAATATATGAAATCCTGATGAGATCACTTGGGTAGGAGGTTTGCTGACAGACATGTCATCAGATATGTAATCATTACAGGAATTCTTGAGTCACAAATCATCTGTAAAGGTTTTGTTACCTCACTTTAGTTACTCTGTTACACACTTTTGACTCTCAATAATTGTTCTCCTTTGAGCTTTGTCTTGCTTAGATTCTCAAAATAACTTTTTTTCAGTATAGTTTTGACTGAGTAAAGAAAAGACTTTGCATCTCTGTGTCCAATTTCAAGACTTCAAACTGGCAGGTCAGGAGCTTAAAATGCAATCCTAAAAAAAAATAAATGAAGCTGTGATTTCAATAAGTTCAGAAGATCAGATTTTGTTGCCAGAGCAGCATCCAGTCTTTGTTGGACTCATGTAGGATATCTGATCTCAGGACCTCAAAAAAAGATTTTCCTTGTTTCAGGCAAGCCCATACACAGCTGCAGACAAAAAGAAAGAACCATCCTACTGCACCTATAAACCCTTTCTCTATACACACAGACACAAACAGCTTGATAGGAATCATCTCTGTTATAACAGACAAACACACAAAAATGAAATGGACTGCAAAATAGAGGCTGTCCATAATTTTAGCCCTTCTCGTTCGTCCTTCCATCATTATTTGTCAGCATATGAACAGGTCTTTAGGCTTTGTGCTTTAGCGTCGCCAATCCAGCCCTGCTGCTAGCCTAGAAGTGATCTTAGCAGAGTGTTGATGTTCCGCCCTGATAACACTCTTCACATATGATATTGTCTCATTGACCTTGTGTGTTCTTTCCAAGCAAGAATATCCAGGTTTCAGTTGGATCTACTTCAAGGTGAATCCACTAATCACATTCTTTTTATATTCCGTTTTTTTTTTCTTTCTTTTGTTTTTTATTTTTTTTTATTTTTAGCGAATTACTGTGAGTTGCAGAGTGTGTGGATGGCGATTGTGCATTTATGTTGCTTGCGAGTGGTGTGGGTGTGGATGCGGTGTGTGATGCACGTGTATGTGAGGATTTCTGATCTTTCTCGCTCTTTCTGATGTGTTCTGCATAGTCACTACAGAATTGCTCAGTGTTCTCTGAATAACATTGCTGTCTCCAGGGTAACCTCCCACCCGACTACCGCATAAGTCTGATTGACATCGGATTGGTCATCGAGTACCTCATGGGCGGAGCCTATCGCTGCAACTACACCAGGAAAAGGTTCAGAACCCTCTACCACAACCTCTTTGGTCCCAAGAGAGTAAGTCATAAAAGATAAATAAGAACTTGCCTGAAGCCTGTTTTTTCTGAACACATTGCACATTTGAAAAAAAATTCAAAGTATATAAAAAAAACAAAGATAGAAAGATAAAACTCACTTTTTGTTTATATTTGCACTAGTCATATTCTCACCAACAATGGCCAATTTTCAAACAATTGCAGTGTGCACATGGGAGTGTGTATTTCTTGTGATGGAGAGGATTGAGAGAATGTGTGAGAGAGTGAGATGCCAATCTCTGCATTGGATCCTATACTGTAGATGGCTAGGCAGATAAGACACTTGCTGGCCCTCTTTTGCGCTGTGGTGGGAAAACATCCCCAAAAATAGATGCCGCTGTATCACCAGGCTCACAGGAGGCTTGGTCTAGTTATATCAACGGCAGAATCTCACTCACATGCCAGATACCTCATTTATAATTCATACATGCCCCGTTTCCACTGCAGCAGATAAAACCTCGATTTAGCATGCTCCTCTTTCGCATAAAAACAAGAGGTCACTGATTACATTGATACTGGTGTGTGTGTGAGAGAGAGTCTGTGTGTGTATATGTGTGTATACATAAATGAATTTTGTATGTGTATGTGTGCTGTACAGTGTAGTCCTATGTGAAATATGTTAGATATCGAGTGTGTGTGGTCTTTAAATAGACATAAATTAGTCTCTCAATTTTTTTATCTTGTAGCCCAAGGCGCTTAAATTACTTGGCATGGAGGTGAGTCTTGTGTATCTATCTTTGGTTCTCTATATAATAACATACAATGGTGAAACAAAATACATTTTCTAGCCAGCTGACATCTTATTGCATGATTATGTCTTGATACGGAATGATAAATGAGTCCTCATGTTACATTTACATGTATGCATTTAACAGTCGCTTTTATCAAAAGTGACTTACATTTGTCAACTATCAAGTACATCAGGGCCAGTCTCCCCTGGAGCAACTTAGGGTTAAGTGCCTGTTGTAGATTGCTTTGGGGTTGCAGGCTGCACTGATTGTTTTTGCCATTGTTTTGATATGACAAGAATGACCCACTCACACACATCCCCTGTCCCATTTTCCTCACACGCATGCCAGGACGACATGCCAATCAGGAGAGGTCGGCAGAAGACGACGCGCAAGCGCGAGGAGGAAGTAGACATTGACTTGGATGACCCCGAGATTAATCACTTCCCTTTTCCATACCATGAGCTAATGATGTGGGCGGTTCTGATGAAGCGCCAAAAGATGGCGCTGTTCTTCTGGCAGCATGGAGAGGAGGCTATGGCCAAAGCACTGGTGGCCTGCAAGCTTTGCAAAGCCATGGCCCATGAGGCCTCAGAGAATGACATGGTGGATGACATATCACAGGAGCTCAACCACAACTCCAGGTAATGGAGGGGAGGTGTCACAAGTGACGTGAGCGTTGGTGACATAATCAGTTAGATGGTAAACACAAGGCCTAAATTTAAACAGTGGTAAAGACATGTTTTAACAGCATGTTAGTCAAGACTATGAATAGATTCATTTTAGAGACCACATTGTAAAATGGATAGTTCCCGCCCATTATTATGATTGGCTGAATCATTCTATAAACCAATCTACTAACCTTATATTCCATTATATTCCCGCCATTCTATAAACCTTATAAACCAGATTTAGATGTTTCATATCATTCTACTCAGATTCATGCATTGCGCACTGTGAGTTACATGACAAATCAGAGCCCAAAATAATATGGTTTGTTCACTGTGTGGACTTTGAAGACACCAATAATGGCCTATGCCTATTCCTGATGAATGCAGCTTCTGATGTCACCTTTTAATTAACAGACTGGAAGGATTTAGGCGACAAAGCATATTAAGGCAACAAAAATAAAAAATTTACAAAAATGTATATCCTTAACTTCAAGTCTTGTCTGTGAGAATGGCCTAGTATTGTTTGCTATATCTATACCTGCATCAATAACAAGCCCAGTCACAGGTGCAAAAGCTTTCTCTTTCATTTTGCACAGATGTGCACATAAAGAATGAGTTCTGCTGCTACTTAAAGTTTGACAAACATTTGTTTTGTTTTATATCTAGTCTACTACCATGCTATTAATAAGCAAGTCTCATTTAAAGTAACCAAATCCATCATGTTACTCGCTATGTTACAAATTTTGGTGTGATTTCGGCTTCATTGCAAAACAGTCTTTTTTGCACAGACAGTGTCCTTGTTCCATAGTCCACCAGAGTATAATGTTACATTGCATCATATTAATAAATGCATTGGCCAGTAGCCTAAATTAAATTAGCATTTATTCATATTGCAGTCAGGATGGATAAGTTGTAGGCTGTGTAAAACGAATTCGCCTACTTCAGAACTTCCTGTGCAAATAGACGTAGGCCTACCTTACCAGATGCAGGATGTTCAAGTTGAGCAATATCATCATAATCGCAGCACATATGAACATTTGTTTATTCAAGCATTCTGTCAAGGCCTGTCCGCAAGCATCTTTAGTCAATTTATAATGGCGAAAAATTTCCTGAAAAAAAATATCCTGAGGACTCCTAACAGGGAGTCATTTCAAGCTCTAAAAAATATCTGCAATGCAGTAATTCATTTATAAAATAGTCAGATCCAATGACTATATATCTGTATAAATAGTCATTGGTCAGACCTTTTTTACCTATCCGTTCTGAGCCTCCTTCTCCTCACAGAGGAGGAAACCTAGGAAGGGTAAAATCTGTCTATGATTATGATTTTTATAATTTTGTCTTGCTGTAGCTTTACATTGATACTCTTATGATCTGCACTTCATAATCTTCAGAAATGTTATTAGTTTATGAAAAATAAAGAAAACAACTTACGTCTGTTAAACCTAATCTCTGATTGGATGGGCCAGCTGTCAATCTGGGTGGGAGATAGATAGATAGATAGATAGATAGATAGATAGATAGATAGATAGATAGATAGATAGATAGATAGATAGATAGATAGAGAGATAGATAGATAGATAGATAGATAGATAGATAGATAGATAGATAGATAGATAGATAGATAGATAGATAGATAGATAGATAGATAGATAGATAGATAGATAGATAGATAGATAGAGAGATAGATTGATTGATTGATTGATTGATACACAGACTATAGAGAGAATTTATTTATCCATAAGGAAATGAAGGTGTCTAGGAGCTTACAACATACGTACACATACATACACATACATACACACAGAGACTCAGAACACTCTGACTGACCGAAGTCAACTAGAAACTATAGTAGAACCTACTGACAGATACTTGGAGAGACTCTGACCCATGAGTCCCTGTCTGAATCAGGTAGAGATGGAGATGGAAGAGAGACCATATGTGGCATTAGGGAGGAGAACAACTGCGGAGTGCAACACTGTATTGCCCATCAAAGCTATGGTAATTGACCTCCCCAGCTCTGCCAAATGGAAGCCTTTGAAATTCACAGCTGAGCACATTAGTGTATGTGTATGTGTTTATGCAAATGTGTTTACATGGCCTGTTCTTGCATGCTGTGTGTGTGTGTGTGTGTGTGTGTGTGTGTGTGTCTTCACACATGAATCCACGTTCATGTCACAATCTCATTCGCATACTTTTTACTGCAGAGAGTTTGGTCAACTGGCTGTGGAGCTGCTAGACCAGTCATACAAGCAGGACGAGCAGATGGCCATGAAGCTGTTGACCTATGAGCTGAAAAACTGGAGCAACGCCACCTGCCTGCAGCTTGCCGTCGCCGCCAAGCACCGCGACTTCATCGCGCACACCTGCAGCCAGATGCTGCTGACTGATATGTGGATGGGGCGTCTGCGAATGCGTAAGAATTCAGGGTTAAAGGTGAGAGCATGGTACTAAAAAGATAAAGGGTCCTTGTATGATTTCAATAGCCAATAAGATTGGAAGCTTCCATCAGCCAATAAGAATAGAAGTGGAGGTGGGGGGTCATCCAGCCAATCAGAATTCAGGATTTCACCAGCCACCCACAATGCAGAATTCTTCAACAAAGGATTCTGTTAGCTGGTGAATTATGATTCATGAAAAGTTTTCGCTGCATTAACAGAAATGGATAAGACATACCTACAAGAGGTGTACTCAGAGAACACTTGGTTGTTATTATGCTGGCCACAGATCCCATTAGTTTATTTCAAGCCACAGTGTAACATGGATGAATATAACACAATTTGGGACAACATTAAATTGGTGTATGCTATATATGGCCAGCACACTTAACAACATACTTGGCAACAACACCATACTACACATTTCTGGAATAATAGTAATAGCCTGGAACAACCAAAAGATTGTATAACACCTACAAGACTTGAAACAGCTTATTATTGGCTGCAAATAGGGTTAACACAGGGCTCTATCAAGACCCTTTAACAAAACTGAGCTCACAACAGACATGTAATTACAGCCTCTACAGACATTTTAATACTATACAAAATACAATACTGTTGTAACAATTCTTTAGAATGTATGTGGATTTACACGACACTATAAGTTATTCTTGGATACCTGCAGAGTTAGATTCTGTCACAAGCTGGTAATTATAGAGCCTTCAAAGGAGATCTCTCAAAATAACCCAGCTCTAAATAGAGGGTTTGGGAGTGGTTAAATATATGTAAAGATACAAAGAATAGTAAAAAGCCATTAAGGCTGTGATATTGGCCTCTTTTCCATACAGTGTGCCTTTTCTCCTTGAGAGAGACTTTTTTTCTCTACAGGAACATCTACAGTAAGTGGAGTCATGCAGTCCATGTCAGCTGTTTCTGTCTAGTTTAGGGATTTACATTATGCCTATGCCAAGGAGTGTTTTAAAGCAAGGGAGCAGGTAAAACCAAGATGCACTATTGGATTATCAATCCAATAGTGCATCTTGAAAAGAAGTGAACATTTGAGTAATATTGTAGCGTCCAAGGTAATTCTCTCTTAAGAACTTGCACAAAGTAATTATCTTTGAATCAGACAATGGTTCTCTGTTTAATGGCGCTTCCGAACCAGCTTACCACGAGGTGACAGCGAAACCACAACTACCCCCAGTCTTCCCATGGTATGGTAACCAGTAAACAGTCCCATGTACATTGATCCCCATGTGCTAAAATATCAAGCACATTTCTTGATTTCATCATGGTTCCATCAAGTCTATTTAGTAACTACAAAAGAAGAGAACACCATGGTTGTCTACATTCTAGTGAAACAGCATGACCTTAAGTCCACACCTGGAAGACAGAAAATTCTCACCTGAAACCATACACCTGACTCAACTTGACAGTGTGCCAATGCAGTGCTATAAAAGTGTTTTGGTCTAGACAGACAGCCCAAAGGCTTGGCACCCTGAGGAGATGACCGTGAAGCTAACAACCAAACTCCAAGCAATTAGCCTTTAACACAGTGAAACTCTTGGCGGGTGCTTAGATCTCGCAACACATCTGAGCTGTGAAAAGGAAGGAAACGGTTCTCTTATTCAAAGCATTTTTTAAGCCCCTGGAAACACATTAAGGCAAAGATCCTTCTCTTCAGTGGTATTTATAGTGTTGCGTGTGGGGACACACATCAACATTTTTTGGCACATTTTTTAAGTGGAGGAATTTTATTTCTGTGACTCAAAACATTAACAGAATTATTTTCCTTTTATTTTTATGACATCTTGTCATTTGTCCTTTTGCTTTGGAGCCCCCCACCACCCACCCCCCTTCTTTGTGGCCTTGAGTACACAGTATACACATAAATGCTTTTTTTTTGTTAACAGCTTTGGGAAAGATGGTGTCGTTTTCTAAGGCTGCTCTTGCTCCCAGCAAGCTATTAGCAGCAATTGCATCCACTCATGTGCCACTTAGGCAGACGAGTAGAGGAAAGGTGGACAATGTCTTGCAGGAGCCGCAGAGTTTCATTATTTACTCTCCCCACGTGTCAGACCTCACTGCTTTCACTGCCACCGCCGGGCAACAACCGCACTGTATTATTCAGACCAATCATTTTTTAATTATCTCACATTAATGGGCTGCGCCACATTGGGGGAGTGGGGTTGGGGGGATATATAATTCAGCATAATAGGAATATATAATTCATCAATTCCCATTAGCTAGTGACTAAATATAGGTTCTCACTGAGGAGCCAAGCCAACAAAAGTGTGTTTGTGTGTGTGTGAGTTTGAATGTGTAAATAGGTATTTGTAATATTGTTTGCTTTTTAAGGGGAATTGGTTTAAGCTCTGATAATAACTGTAAACACGTACAACTAGTCAACATGTAAAACTTGTGGTCCTCTTGGTCAGGTCATCTTGGGCCTGCTCCTGCCACCTTCCATCCTGAGTCTGGAGTTCAAGAACAAGGATGAGATGTCATACATGTCCCAGGACCAGGAGGCCTACCTCCAGGAGAAGGACGTGGAGGAGCCTGAGAAACCGACCAAGGAGAAGGAAGAGGAGGACATGGAGTTCACAGTAAGAGCCTACTGTGAGACGCAGTACAACTCCGTGGTGAGAGCACCCACCTCAGCCCCGACCGCACACACACACTTGCACACATATACATACACACACACACAGACACACACACACACACACACACAAACACCAACTTTACCAACATGCTAGGTCGGTGAGTGCCTTCCAATTCATGCTGAGGACGCCCAACTAAAACTACCTCAAAAATCCTACCTCAAAGTATCCGTCCAAATTCCTCACTAACAGAAACAATCTCCCTCCCAGGAATGTACGGCACTGCGAGTGTCCCAGATTGGCCTATCCAGTCAAATTTGCGTCGTTTCATTTAAGGTTTTCTAGCTCCCATCTTTTCTCTCCTACTTGTTACTTGTTGTCTCAGTGAAGACACAGTTGTGGAGTTGTATTGTCTCTTCCAGCTTTTTTTAGCTCTTTGGGAAACCTGTATGTCTGTATGTATTTGTCTATATCTGTCCTTGTGTTTGTTTGTTTTTTGTTTTGTCTTTTGTTTGTTTGTTTGTTTGTTGTGTGTCCATGAGTCAGTCTTTCTGTCAGTCTGTGTGTGTGTGTGTGTTTGTGCATGTGTGCTTATTTCAGTGTGTGTGTCTGGTCTCTTCTTGGTCTCTATGCCCTCTGCTTTGTATCTTCTTTTAGCAAAGGTCTCGTCTGACGTACGGTACTGTGAATGAATGCACCCCCCCCCCCCCCCCCTTACCTTTTCATTTTTGCAACTTTGGCATCACTCTGCATGCATTTGGATGATCTGCATGGTGTTTAAATAGTGCCAGTAAAGGGCAATGCTGAGACACCCCAGTTTCTTTCACTGTGAGGGAAAAAAACACTGGCAAATGTCTCTGTTCCATTTGCTGACATTGCACAAATATGCATCAGTTCATTTCGCATTCAATATTCTGCCTCAGTTGCATTGGCAAAACAGGCCGGTACTAATGGCAGAAAATGGGAAATGTGTTTCAGACTGAACCAATTGAGTAGCACTGACCTCAGGGGACAGCATTTCCCATCATTTAGATTGCGGCCATTTGTGCTGCTCTGATTGTGACATGCAGATTAAAGAGAATTCTTATTTGCCTGTAATACGGATTCAAATTATGCTTGTCCACAGCAAACACTGAACCAGAATTGTATTGCAATACGCACCCCTCAAAAACCTGTGCCCTTTCGTGTATTTCCTGCCAAACACATTAGTGATAAACTTCATATGGTTATGTGTTATACCATGTGTCCACGAGCTGTTATACTCCAACATTGTTTACAATAGTGTTGTTGCAGTATTATAACTTGTCAGAATGGCTTATGCACTCAGTGCTACGTTAAATTTCACATTCTCTGAAAATGTATGTCTGCAGCTGAGCAGCCTTGGAATTTGCTATAGGACAGAGGGTAATGAGTGGATCCGAATCAGAATATGATAACAAAACAGCATTTGAATGACTCAGAGCTAAATCATTTGGAGTGATAGGATATCGGTGGCATCAAACCCGTGTAGAATGAAGCGGCAATGGTAATTTCTGCCATTCACTTCCACATACTCTCATGTCCCCCCTCCCTAGATGCTGCTTTTCTTTGTACAGGCACCTCCAGTTGAGAGTCGTGCAGATCAGAAACAAGTACCACGCTCAGCTCAGCAAACTGAGCTTTGTTAATCAGACTCTTAAAACAAGTCTTAGTAAACAGCCGGGGTTTTTTTTTTATGTGCGTTTGCATTATGACTCGAAAATCAGGGCATTCCTGAAAGTACAGGGAAGAATTAGGTTGTTCAAGTGCATGCACAAGCAGACAGACATTTTCCCCTCCTGCTGGGCAAGCAAGGGAAGTGTTAGTTCAAAAGTAGTGCTGTGCATTTGGCTCAGACTGAAAGTGGTGCAGATACAGTTCCTCAGGGACTGTTGAAGTTGAAGCCTGCGCTTTTAAATGGCAGCAAAGTGTCAACATTGCAATACAATATTCCCATGATCCAAGAGAGTGCCATGGTGCTGTGATGTTACATTCATGAATTATTCCCCTTCTCTCTTGGATTTAGCAGGTGTCTACAACTACAACTGGCACCCACCTCTCTCTCCCACCCTCTCTCTTTCTCCTCCTCTGTACATTCTGCCCATCACAAACACAAAACTCATCCTACCACAACCTAAACATCTCCCTCCATCTCAGCAAAGACACAGTCATGGACACTTGCCGCATCAATCATCCTCATTGTTGCAGCATCCAAGTTAGAGCATTACACGTTCTCCCTTGGAGGCAAGTTATAGTATGTGCAGACTGATTTCCCGTCTGCGTTGTGTACTTGTCTGTTCCCCTGACAGGCCATGCTGGGGAAAGTGAGTTCCGAGGCATCCAGGAAGAAGGACGTGGAGGAGGTGCAGAACCGGCATCGGCTCATTCCAATGGGCCGCAAGATCTATGAGTTTTACAATGCCCCCATCGTCAAATTCTGGTTCCACACGGTGTGTGCCAGTTACCCGTTACAGATGTTCTGCTCCATAGAGCAATAAGACTTTTGCAATGATGATAAAAATAATAATATAATATAATATAATATAATAATAATATTTTGCAATAAAAATAAAAACACTCTAAAGCTGTAGAGTAATGGATTGGTAAAATGTCTCTGGTCTGACCTCTGATTAATGTCTGTTTATTTCTTTACTGCTTGTAGTTATTTAGTTTTAAAGGTAATTGAGTCATATTTTGTAGAATGAGTTATGCACACACATTAGTTTACTGGCCCCATATCCAATACATGAGTAGTGTACATTTCTGAAATGTTTTTCCAACTCTGTGTTAGTACATGTATTGGATATGGGGCCAGTAAACTAATGTGTGTGCATAACTCATGCATATACTCAATTCATGACAGACACAGCACTGTTGATTTCAGTTTAAAATAAAAGTTATGATTTTAGATAGACAGACAAACAACTAATCCCATAAAGCAGAAGCTGGAGCAAAAGCCCTGGAGAGTTTGAGAGGGGTAATATTTACACTTTGTCAACATGAAAACTTGTGCAGAGTGAACGAAACGTGGCCCTCCATTTAACAAACAAAATAAGCCGAATAGCTTGATGGTTCTTTTATCCTCCACTCAGTGTAAAGTAAGGTGAGTGTTTCACACTCATTTGCCTTTTTTTCTACAGCCTCCATCGCTTTCTACCAGTCTCATGAATATGAGAACATGGTGTACTGTGCTTGTAAACGAGTGCAACCTCTTTTCAGTTTTAGAGTACGAGCTTAAAAGTGGCTCTCAAGAGCCATCTTGTGATAAATCGTTTTTATATGTGCTGTCAAATACTTTTATAGCTGTCAGACATCGTAGTTGGAAAACGTTTGAGCAATTCTCAGTGGGGTCCTTGTCATTCCTATTCTTAATACCAGTTGGGCTCCTGTATACACTTCACGGCACCTCAGAGTGTCTTAACTCAAAATGATTGGCAGTAAATTGTCTGTGAGGCTGTGAACACTCTCTCTGTCCACTCTACGCAGCTGGCCTATGTTGGATACCTGATGTTGTTCAACTACATTGTGCTGGTGAAGATGGACCTCTGGCCATCTCCTCAGGAGTGGATCGTCATTGCCTATATCTTCACCAACGGCATCGAGAAGATGAGAGAGGTGGGGAAGAGTCTGTGCTGTGCAGTGCAGCATACAAAAGGCCTGTGTTTACAGAGATATGTTTACTTGGGTTCACATGTATGTACAATTCAATAGCAATTGATGTGGTCAAGCTGATGTGCTAGGTGAAAATAGCACAATGCTGCCCTCTACTGGTCCCAAGTCAGTGGTGACTTAAGAACTGTAGTGCAACACTCTAGATTTAGCAAGTGTCACAATCACTATAAAGGACAAATTCTTCACCTCTTCACAACAGAAGACTCTCTTTCACTTAAAACTGGTTAAAAACAAGGCTCTTAATTTCACACTAGCCCTTGGCATTTTTCAGGATGTGGCCCGCAAAGAGAAAAGTTTGGCCACCCCTGTCCTACATAATACAAACAATATGGCCACAGTGTATGCATGTCTGTTCCAGCTCTGAATTTCTGTCTGTTGGTCAGATTTTGATGTCAGAACCAGGAAAGCTGCTGCAGAAGGTGAAGGTATGGTTGCAGGAGTACTGGAATATCACGGACCTCATGGCAATCCTCATCTTCTCCATCGGCATGGTGCTCCGGCTGCAAGACCCACCGCTCATGAGTTACGGCCGCGTCATCTACTGCGTCAACATCATCTACTGGTACATACGCCTGCTCGACATCTTTGGCGTCAACAAATACCTGGGGCCGTACGTCATGATGATCGGCAAGATGGTGAGTGATGTTACCCTCAATTCACTTGTATCAGTGTCATCTTGATATGTTTAAGATGCGTGAATAATTTTCATCCTGTGCAATTGGAGTAATATAACTAAAGAAGATAATCATTTTATAGTTTCCTTTTCAAACATTAAAAAATTATATCTTTTTTTGTTAGAAATATCTGCGATAGCTGCACCAATATTTCTCTAGATTCTGACATTAACAGTCTCTCATTCTGTCCACCCTTGTGTCCCCTCCCAATTACCATTGGGTCCCACTACAGATGATAGACATGATGTACTTTGTGATCATCATGCTGGTTGTACTGATGAGCTTTGGGGTGGCCAGACAGGCCATTCTGAACCCCAATGAGGATCCGTCGTGGATGCTGGCCCGCAACATCTTCTTCATGCCCTATTGGATGATCTATGGAGAGGTGTTTGCCGACCAGATTGACCGTAAGAGTGTCACTTCACCTGTTTCACCACACTAGCAGGAAAGGAGAGACATGGCTGTAGCAATATGGTTGCCTCCATCAGAGTTGAAAGAAAGTGGGATGACTATGCTCCATGTTTATCCCACGACACAGTGTTCCAGAACATTTAGAACAGGTTGCTTAGGTTATGATAAACCTGTGCAGTCCTCTGCAGAGTTGGCTAATACCACCTCACCTTCATGGCCCTGTAAATGTGTCCTAGTTTGGATCAAGGTGTGAAATTATCTTTTTTTTTTTTTTTTTACCCTTTGAAGCTCAAGTCCCAAGTGGGTACCATATATGTGCCCATCTCAAGGAGACTGTGAGTGAATAGCACAGTGGTCAAAGTACACGGAAATGCTAAAGGAATCGACTGTGATTCATCATTGCTCCGAGTTCCATTATCCAGATGCTTTTGTTCAGTGTGAAGCTGAGACCTTGAGCTGTTGAACTGAAAAACCCACACCATCAGCGTTCCACGCATTTATGCAGCACTCTGACTGCGGTTGAACTAGAAAGTTAACTTTTGCTTCATGAAGAGTTTTTGAATCATCAGTATTGTGTTCTTTTATTTATTTTTTTTAATGACTGTTGCTAGTGCTCTTTGTTCTTTGTCACCAGGATGAGTTAACGAGGTAGTGGATGTAATGCATGCACACCAACTGCACACAGCTGCAAAAGTCCCTTACACTGGTATCAATCAAAATGGCAAAATGACAAAAGAGCATAGACCATAATTTAGTATTTATACTACAGTCACATTTATGTGCATACCATCACAAGATTTAGTTTGTGCAGTATGTGTTTGTGCTCTGCATGCGAGTGTTTGTATACGTGTGTCTGTGTGCAAGTGACTGTGTGTGTGTGTGTGTGTGTGTGTGTGTATGTGTGTGATGGCCCAAAGACAAGAGAGCTGAAATAACGCTGTGATTCTTTGTTTCAGATTCAGGGAATAGTAGGAAGCTACAGCACAGGCTGAATGAAAAACTCTGGCTGGTCGAAAATAACATGGTTCGAACTCATGGAACCTGGCGTAACAATGGGCCATCTCATATATGTATATATACATATAAGAATTTATCCAAATATAAACAGTCACAAGATGAATGAATTATTAATAAAGCAAAGGCTCCCACCAGCATCATCCCAGTGTCATCCAATTCATACTCATGAATCGGAGCTTCCCTGCCACCATAACCCCCACCCCCACCCCCACCCCCACCCCCACCACTACCACCTGCCCGTGCCTGAGTAGAGAATCCATGATTGACAGATTCTCACACATCCCTTTCTCTTTCTCTCTGAAGAGCTGGGTCCTCACTGTACATGACAAGGAAACTATGCATGTGTCTCTAGAGCAGGCATGTTTATTAAAGTGGAGAACCCAAGTCATGATGGCTCTGCTCCACGCACCACCCACCCCTCACCCCGAGCTGCATCTCTCCACACTATGGTCCCTCATTACCATCTTTGCCACTCTCTCGTCACACTGGAAAGGCACAGCAACATCAACACATGCCCCATCCACTGCTCGGCCGACTGTAAAAAGTAAACAATCAAAACAAAGCAAACAAACACATACACTACGTCTGTGTGTGTGTGTGTTTGCGTTCTCGTTTTTTATAATCACCTAAACAGCAATATCCCTGATGCATACAAGTCCATCCATATCGACACTCCATCTCATTCACACCAATGTTTTTTCACGTGGTTCAGTTGTCAGAGTTTTCAAACAGATCTACTTATTGAGAGAAATTAAGGCAATTCAGGCAAATTCTGGAAACAAAATAACACTAATAATGTGAATTCATTTTTCCTAATTATATATTTAAAAAAATACAAGTTCAGCTATTTCAGTTCTCTTCCTTTGGGCTTCCCGGTGTGATGTGTTTCTCTGAAAATTATGAATGGGCCATATTCCTGAACAAACCTCAAACCTAATCCTACCCAGTGTCCTCTCCTTGGAACCAACAGCAACTGAACCATCCCTAATGGAAAAAACGTGTTATGAAATCGTGCATTTGAAACTACTGCACAACCATCTTCTGCAAGACAACAGCACACATAAGTGTCAATATATTTTAAACATTTAGGACATGTTTAAATATATTGGGTATGCAACCAGCCGACATGAACAATATATTTTTAATATATTTTGGAATGCATTTCAGTACACATATGCTCTCCATAATAGCACTCCCTTTACTGCCTTCTTTGTATGTGCATAGCGTGCAATATGGTGTGTGTGTGTGAGTGAGTGTGAGCAGAGTGAGACACCAAAACAGAGAAAGATAATGTGTGTGTGCATGAGATGTAACTTATTACATTTCTTAAAATGTACTGCATTGAAAGCCTAACCTAAGCCTAACCTTCTTGACTATGGTCATCACAGCTCCGTGTGGACAGAATGTCACCACAGAAGATGGAGTCATTGTGCACCCACCCTGCAAGACTGGGGCATGGATTGTTCCAGCCATCATGGCTTGTTACCTGCTTGTGGCCAACATCCTACTGGTCAACTTGCTTATAGCAGTGTTCAAGTAGGTAATTTTTCAAATCTCAGATCAACCACACCCGTATCCTTACTTGAAAAAGCTTGAAAATGGCAAAGTAGGGTGAGACAGGGATGTTATAGGTTATTTCATCTTGCTCAGATGGTGGACTGAAGAGGCTGCCCACCACTGATGATAGGTGGTTTTCATTCCTTATTTTGGTGTCCCTATGACATGCACATGCATTAAATGCCCCAACAATGTGGTGGCACAGTGTAAGCTTAGTTTAGTTTATTTTTACAGATTTTAAATCCATGAAATGTGACAAAATGACACCATCATGTTCCACACATAAGTCAAATCATTAGGTTAACAGATCAAAAACATATATTGTAGGGTGCAGTTAAACTTTAACAAGGCCTTAGTGTGGGGGCACCATGTCTCAGTAGGCTAAGGTGTCATATCATAAACCCGGATTTGAGTGTGATAGAGAGCAATTTCCCGATCCTTCCTCACTTCCCGATCCTTTCCTGATCCTTTCCACTCATTTCCTGTCACTTTCTATTGTCCTATTTTAATAAAAGGCAAAAATAGCCCCCCTAAAATGCCCTAGTGCCTTAGTGAAATTGCATAAAATAAATACACTGTGTTACTTAAATTTAATTTGGTGCATGGTCTGGTGGTACAATTTAATGGTGTACAATTTAATGGTAATACTTTAACTTCCTCTTCACAGAAGTGTCCACTATAATAATTCCTCTTATGCTGCTACCATTTGTCAACTGTAGCAATACCTTCTTTGAGGTGAAGTCCATCTCCAATCAGGTGTGGAAATTTCAGCGATATCAGCTGATTATGACCTTCCACGAGCGTCCTGTGCTTCCGCCCCCCCTCATCATCTTCAGCCACATCACCATGGTCCTCAAGCACCTGTGCTGTCGCTGGCGGAAACGTGACGACGATGAGCGAGACTACGGGCTCAGTGAGTCACTCTTTAGTCAGCTTTCTGTGCCTCAGATCAGGTCAAACATGGATACTGACATGAAGTTAGTTGGAATCAAAATACTGGCATTCAGGACTCAACTGCATCAGCACCATCTTATGTAAATGATATGATCCAACCTTATACTCCTTCTAAACCAATTAGCTCATCCAATTAGGCAGACACTCATGTTGGCAATCCATCAATGCCAGGAGATCTCACAGCATGGCCTGGACACAGACAGATGTTTCTGTTTTTGTTCTGTTTTATTTCTGAATCATTCAAAGCCCTCTGCGTGTTTGTTTATCTTAAAAAAAAAAATCCAGAGCTCTTTATCACGGAGGATGAACTGAAGAATTTGCATGACTTTGAAGAGCAATGCATTGAGGAGTACTTCCGGGAGAAAGATGACCGCTTTAACTCCTCCAATGACGAGAGGATCCGAGTGACATCAGAAAGGTTGGGCAAACAGCAGGGAAACAAAGCTAGTCTTATCCCAAAAATAACAATATCCTCCAATAGACTTAATTTTTTAGCATAGAATTTGTGTTTTGTAGGTTCTTCTCTGGATAGTAATAATTCTACAACATGACTATTGTTGGCTGACCCTAACCACCAAGTGTTCATGGGGTAAAACACTAGCCTTCATTGCTAATCGATGCTATCTCATTATTTCAACTACAACAATCATTCTCACTGACCTTAGGGTGGTCCAGACCAACGTTTTAAGAAAAACAAAAGTTTTCAGTTTAAATGCTGATTTACTGCCCCTTCATATCAGGCCAAGTTTTCTGGCCTACAAACTGAACTGAATTATAGCTCACATGATTTAAATTCTTGATGCCATTTCTGAGATGAAATTTCCCTGACAATCACCCAAGTCAACAAAAGGTGACTGTTCTGTACTCTGACTGGTGAATCTTCATCTCAATCCCTGTCTCAATCCAAATCTCTTGGTCCTCAGGGTGGAAAATATGGCCATGCGGCTGGAGGAGGTGAACGAACGGGAGCACTTTATGAAGGCATCCCTGCAGACCGTTGATATTCGCCTGGCCCAGATGGAGGAGATGATCAGCCGCATCGCCCTGACCCTGGAGCGGGTGACGGGCCTCGATCGGGGTGAGGTAAACAAGGTGCGGTCACGGACATCCTCTGACTGCACCGATGCCAACTACATCCTACGCCAAAGCAGCTTCAACAGCCAGGAAGGTGCCTCGTACCGCATGTCTGAGTCGCTCGAGCAGGGGGGTGCGGAGGAGTCCATCTCACCTACGTCCCCGACGAGCTTAGCGCCACGTGCTCGCAGCCATTCGTTCTATGTCGGTGGCGCTAGGGTTGGAGGCGCGGCCGAGAGGGTAGAGAGTTTCTTCAAGGAGCGCTCACTGAGCCTCCACCGGGCCAATAGTTCCCAGTCAGTGGCTTCGGGTGCCAACTCCAAAGACACCAAGCCGATTCCCATCAACACGCTGTCCGTGTCACAACAACACCGGCCATCGTCTTGTATCGATATCTATGTGTCCACTTCAGAAGAGGCTGCCCCTTCCGAGAGCTTCCTGGAGCCCATTCGAATGGTGCCCCCCCTGGCCCGGGAGTCGTCTCTCCACTCTGAGATCATGGAAGCCGTTCTATCTGGGGGAAGAGACTACAGCGGGAGGTCTGGGTCATTGGGGGTTGGTGACCGACAGTCAGACGCCACCGTGATGTACGAGGACAGTGCTGCGGCCGACCTGTCCCTATGCTCCGGGCAGCTGCTCCCTGAAAGCCTGCCACCGTGGGACCTGGATCCTTCGCCGCCGCCCTCGGCGGGGCTGTTAGAGCGCTCCAAGAGCAGCCGCTTCCTATCTACCACTGGCGGGCTGTTTCCAGACGATCCCCCACTGGTGAAGTCCCACAGCATGATGTTCTCGCCACGCCCATACTATGGCGGCCTGAACATGCCGGTCAAAGCAGCCGAATACACCAGCATCACGGACTGCATCGACACACGCTGTGTCTCCACCGCTTTCCCCATGCCTGAGCGCTCAGAATCCCCGGGTGGGTCGTTCACCTTTGACAAGCCCCAGGACCTGAGCACGGCGCACCCAGAGCGCGAGGCTGAGCTCAGCCATGCCGAATCTGACCCTGAGGACCCAGGAGAGATGCTGGCAGAGTCCAGCCGAGCCTCTCAGAGGGCCGGCAGTGGCAGTGGTTGCGGAGGAGGGTCAGACCTGGGCATGGGTCTCGGGCCCTACTGCTCCCCGTTCTCCCGGCTTGAGAGAGCCAACAGCTGCTCCTCCTCCGAGGACTCCCACTCTGCCAGCACCTACGCTCGGAAGAGCTTCTCCATCAGTGAGAGGATGGAGCGGGGCCATGGTGCTGCCACCTCGTCCTCATCCGCCACCTCCTCTTCCAGGAACCCCTTCCAAAGGAGCAAGTCAGGGGCTCGACCAGAGGGTAAAACTGACAGCCTGTCCATGAGAAAGCTGGCCAAGCCGGCTGCCTTCCGAAGCTTCGACAACAGGCACAACTTCACATGATGGTGGTGGGTTCCAAGCTGATGTGGACCCGAGGAAAGACGGGAAGGCAGACTGGATGGAAACGGTCCTCTACCTCATGTGATTTCTAAGTTGGCCCCTTTCATTGCATGCTTGCAAAGCTTAATTCTCTCTCAAAATCTATGGAGTTATTTCATTGTTGGGGACATGAAACCTACATCTTTTGGCGACACATGGTAATGAAACCTACATCTTTAAGAAAGCCTAAATGAACCAAGCATAGCAAAAACTGCTCCAATCATGTCTTGTTTATTTGATTTGTGAGGCAAAAATTGCACAAATTCACACATGGTACAGAAACAAAGATAGATACCCCCTGACATCTGTGAGGTTGTTCAAATCTGTATATATAAATTGTGGACCACTCCATAGAATAGCCCACTTGTATGATCAGTTCTTTTTGCTGCCCAAGTAGTTTGTGTGTGTATGTGTGTGTGTTTTTTTGAGGGGGTGGAGGAGTAATTCAACAAGCCAAACATCCACAGAAAAGGGAAATTTTGACAGAATGCTGACTGTGTCAGAGGAGATATCTGTTAATTTGATTGATTCTGATTCCCGCTAAATTACATGCAGATGCTTTAAGATTGCGGACCATGTATCAGTCACACACATCTGTCAGTGGTGATGATGAATGTAGTAAATTGTGGGTTTCCTTAAAAAAAATTCTTAATAGAACAGGTCATAACACAAGAGGATATTGTTGTAATAATATGAAGTTGTAATCATAGGTTTTATCCCTTACCATTTGGGCCAACTCTTCACTGATATCAGAAGCAAAAAGTTGTCGAAGGATATGTGAACCCAAAAGCTTGCGTCTTTGCAATGGTCTCATCACCACAAGGGGGCACCATTGAACTTTTAATGAGGCAGGATCTTAGTTGCAGATTTTTAAACTTTGCACCATACAAAGGTCATAGTGTTACATTTTCACTTGTTACAAACCCAAACTGTATGGCTTGTTATTCATTTAAGTGCCGAACATGGAGAGTTCAGGTAGTAGTTTTGGTTTCTGATTTAAGTTTATGGATACAGAGGCAGTAATTTGTATGTGAACCCAACATATTGTAACACTTGCTATGCAAGATGTCTGAGATGGAAATTTAGGATTGGGGCATACAGTATGCACTTTAGACCATGTTGTTTTCTGGTATGCACATCTCAAACTTGAAGATTTCTCACAGATCACTTGTCATTTGCAGAGGAGCTGTTGATGCTTATGAAATGGAATGCAGTTTGATCTCATGGTAGTTATACTAACATATCAGGTTTACCAGTACAGACTAGCCAAATCTACAATGGAATGAAATTATATTCAGAAATAATAATCTGTTAATTGCATCTAAAGTGATAAAAAAAACAACCCAAAACCATGAGCTCCATCATCTGATGCATACCATTTTATTTATGTACAAATATCATTTAACAAGCCTCCTAAAATACATATTTCAAATAATATTTTTTAAATTATATTATTACTATATAATTGTTTCTCATAGCCTATTGTATAATACTAAATATAGGAAATATTTTACATTTATATAAATACTTTATATTTACTCAGTATTCATTTGAAATTCTTGATTGTTCTATGTTTATTGTTAGTGTCCTTTAACCTCCAAAACATCATTGTAGAGCCATTTCTCTACATTTATGTTGAGAAATTTCAATCCAACAAAGGTCAATTTGAAGTCTTCTTGTACTTTATACCTTTTAGTCAGTATTTTGGAATCAAGGGAAATATATGTTTAATGATTGAAAAGTTACAGGCAGGTTAAATTCTATCCTAATTTCAATCACAATTTACATATTACAGTTGGCTTTGGATGCATGTATACTAATCTTTTACTAATCTCCTGAAATCCAGAAAAGCCAGAGCCCAACCCTGAGAATTGTAAAAACTATATTCTGACCTTGTAAAAACTGAGCAATACATAACTATGTGCACTACCAAGCTCTGGAGGTCTCCATTGGGTTAAGACATTTATAGCCTCTTATTCGAAAGCAGTACTTCTGACCAGTACTAGCCAGATACTAGACTAACTGTATGACTGCATTGAGAAGATATTGAAGAAAGCTGCTATCAGTCTGCATATAGTATCATTGTTATCATCTGAATCATCTCTTTTGCCTTATCCATGTGCAATACTACAGAGATACTGGGGAGGACCTCGCTTTTTTCACATGTTCTCCTAAAATGCTACCCTTGCGTTTTTGTTTTTGTTTTTTAATCACCCTATCAGTACTCCAGATAATAATAACAAAGGGGTCAACCTGTTGTTGACTAAGCCATCATTGTATGATAGGAAAAGAATTCACCAGCTTGGAAGACTGACAGCGTGACATCCTGGGGAGACACAATGCTGATGGGACAAGCATGTTATGATTATATATATATATATATATATTTTTTTTTTTTTTTTTTAACGGCTCTGGGTGTCTTGGTGTCCACGACAAATATAAATAATCACAGCAAAAAGAAAGGAAATGTGTCTTTCCTTTTCTTTCTGCTTATCTAATCACTGTGACATCCACCATAAGAGGGGGATTTTTCTTTAAATCACAGAACTTCCCATGATGGGCTTTTAGGATGTGGAGGAAATGGGATGAAATGTAGGATCTGAATAGGGTTACCTTCTTTTAACTACTCATGGACCAGTAATGAAGGCAACCATGAAGTAATTACCTTTCTTCCAGGCACATGTGGCTGTCTGATTTGTTTTGCTTTTCACACCGCACTGGCTTTTCTAGCCAAATCTGATGAACATAATACTGAATGTTTTTTTTGTCACAGTTTTGAATTCCCTTGGCTTAACAATGCTTAATGGATTTCCTTAAATCCATTCATAATCAGTATCATTTCAAACAACTTGCTTGAGACCTGAACTTAGACTTGCCCAATGCCAGCTGATTGTCATATGTACATGGCCTATAAATGTAGTCGTGATTGTTGTAAGAGGTTTGTTGTTGAAATAAGAGGTACTAATATAAATAAATCTATAAGAATTTATGACAAGTCATTGTATGACAGACAATACCAATAAGGACAACCTACCTAGCATTGTGCCAAAAGGACATGAGGAAACTTTATGTACAGTATTTTCTTAATATTTTCCTATATTGTAGCATACTGGTTTGTGAATTAAACACCACCTATGTGAAAATGTTTTTTTTTTTTCTATTTATTGGTGAGCACTTGTATGCTACTAAGGAGCCCAAGCACATGTTTTCTGCAATAATATTGTAGTTTTAACTGAAGGGCCTCGGTTCATGTAGTGTCCTTTGATGCATGCTGTTCTTCCACAGAGGATGCAATCTGTTATCAGCCAGTGGAGTGGGGGGTTAGGGTGAGGGCAACAGAAGAGGGTGTGGATGGCAATTTGTTGGAGTACTAAGTATTTGGATGCAAATACAGCTCTACTTTCTTTAATATTCCTTAATGTGAATAGGATGTTTGGCATGTGTTACTAAATAAATTCATGATTCAGTGAATTTGACCAGTGTCCCTTACTGCATCTCAGAGCCTCTCCCTCCTCACTTTCAAGTGAGTATGAATTTTTGAGCAAAGACATAAAAAAAGTACTGGCTTCAATTTCAAGCTCGAACACACACAGGCATTCACTCAAGTGCATTCACTCAAAAACACCACCACATTTCTTATACATTAACTAAAGCACTTTGTTGGGGGTGGGTGGGGGTGCACCAGCATTGGCACCAACCTGAGTGATGCATGACAGCCATTTCCTCACCACAATGCTAACCAGACACCAGCCTGAAGTGGAGAGGGAAGGAAATCAATCAGTCAGACACAGGATGATTAAGTTAACAGATGGGATCATTCATTTTGGGAAATTTAGCCTGGTTACCAGAAAACTCCCAATAAACTCCTTGTGATGAGTTAGGGTGAATTTGTTAGCAAACCGAAGAATCCGAACCAGTGATCATTTTTGAATAGTTATGATTCACAAGGTTTCATTCAGTTTAGGTTTCATTTGACATCAGGGCACTGCAAGGGTTGCAACTACTTGGTAGAGGGAGACGAGAGTCTCATGGGCCATTTAACCATCGAAGTAATTACGAAGCTGGTAAATTAACCTAAAAACAGCTGTGCCTTGTAGTTTTTCTTTTTTGCACTAGGGTAGGGGCAACATGGCAATGACATTGACTCCATAAAGTGCTCATTCTTGGCTCAGACTCTACAGATTTACAGTTAATTCCTTTATTACACTCAGTTGCACAGATGAAGGTATAATTATTAACACTAGGAACCAACAACAGTCATTTTCGTGTGTTACACTGACTGACAAGCCAGTAATAAATGCGATTCTGATTTCATTCACTTTCGTTTTCATTTCCTCCCACCCGGTGTTTCAGATCCTGCAAGTGTAACCACGGAATCTATGCTAGAGGCGGTTGAGAGAGCCTTCACTCACCCCGTAATGAGCAATTTGAAAATCAAAGTGACTACCAAGATGATAAATAAAAAATGTTGCCTGGTGTGCCTTTAAAGTTAATCCAATAGCCCTGTTTTCTGTAATTGGATGATACAAGTCCAATAGTCATTATTAACCCTAAGGCTAATATTAAACTTAACATAATATGACATTTGCAATTTAGTCAAAATAGTTATGCATAGTGCATTAAAAGGTTGAGCTGACCACAAACCTGGGGTCCTTTCCCAAAAGCATAGTCGCTAACCAAGTAAGCACGTTTGTTGGTTGCAATGCAATTTCTCATTGCCAACCAACTTTGTTGCTAACTGGCTAGCAACTCTGCTTTTAGGAAACAAACACCATATCATTATTAACACTATACCGCTTGGTCAAATTTCCTATTGTGATGCACAATTTAGAATGTGCATTATGTTTTGATAACCACACACTTATCAAGTTTTTCAATTTTCCCAACTCATTGTGAAACCTATATTAACTGTCACCTTAACACAGCGTTAAAATTTAGCGGCCTGACCGACATTCACAGCACAGCAACATTGTAATTAGTGACCAAAATGGTTTTTAACTTTACACTGCGTTTCAGAGTACGGGGTAGAATTTTTAGATATGCAGGTTGAACTAATGGAGCTAATGATCCGTTTTTGGCCATAGCAACGACTTGCAACCAGTAATGGCAGTTTACCGTGGTAAGTTCTGACTGAGACAATGTATGGCGGAAAGAAGTGGTTCTGCAAATAAGCCTGTTTTAGCTATCAAAACATGTAAATAAGCGCAGATGTGGCAACAGTGGTATAAGCGGTATAATGAGCTCCACGACGAGTGCATATCATAAAATAATACCTTCTGTAGTGTGTAAGTGTAAAGGCTACTGAACTTCATTTCATGGCCTTATTACCACATTGAATAGGCATTATTTTATGATGTAGCTTATGCACGCTGCGTCATTCATTACCCCTTAAGCCTACATATCCCATTTTGCAAACAGGCCTCCCTAAATTCCAGGTTTTGATGTACAGTATGAGTTTTCCACCTTATCATAATTTTGTAAATTATCCCATTATAACTGTTGCGTGATAGTGATAGGAAACAGGACCTCCCCCCAAGGCTGCGTGCTAAGCTCCCTGCTGTTCACACTTCTAACCCATGACTGCACACAGCACAAACCACATCGTCAAATATGTTGATGACACAACTGTGGTGGGTTTGATAAGCAGAGACAATGAGGACCTGTACAGAGAAGAGGCGACTCAGCTCAGCAACTGGTGCGCTCACAACAACCTGTCCCTCAGTGTAGACAAAACAAAAGAACTGAAGAACTCATTGATTTCAGACCTCCAGGAAAACACACCCCACTATCCATACAACCTTCCAGTTGAAAGTTTCTGGGCATACACATCACAGACTTCCTTTCACATGGACCATTAACACACACATTACAAAGAAAGCCCAGCAGCGCCTCTATTTTCTACAGAAGCTGCGGAAGGCCCACCTCCCCTCCCCCATCTTGACAACCTTCTACAGGGAGATTATTGAGAGCATCCTCTGCAGCGCCATCACAGTGTGGTTTGGTAACTGCACTGCTGCAGAAAGACAGGCCCTGCAGAGGATTGTGAGACAAACCCACTTTGTCTGCGCAAAGCCACGAGCATTGTTAAAGACTCAACACACCCTTCTCATAGACTGTTCTCCCTAATGCCATCTGGTCTCGCACCTCCAGAATGAGGAAGAGCTTCTTCCCTCAAGCAATCAGACTGTTGGAACAACAAAACATGATATGGTCAAAATGTCAATAAAACCCACTTGACTTGACTTGAATACTTCACATCAGCCTAGAGGCATATCAACATGCCGATTAAACAGCATGATTATGACACAGGTATGACATGTAGGAGTGACAGGAAAGATATACAGCAATCCTTAAAAATGCACAATAAAAAAGGACCTATCCCCTTTCATCAGACTTCCAATGCTGAAAGCATGTTGTTCGTTTAGATTTTGACACACCTCACATTGTTTGTTAAACCTATTGGTCCATTTGTTAGATGCTGATGATTTCTAATGACTGAATGGGATTTCAACAGCTCTCCACAACTGGCAATATTATTATTTTGACATCAGAGGTTTTAATTAATTGACTATTAATATCAGAATGTGATGTGAGGAAGATTTCAAGTGATTCTGCATGTCCTCATACCATACCTTAAATAAATTAAACAATTATAAGTTTTCAATCTGTCCTACACATAAAATGATTACATTTTTGGTGCCTGTTCAAATAGCTAAATTATAAATCCATAAAGTATTTAACTTAATATCTGTTGACTAATGACATTGAAACTAACTGTTTACAGTTATAGCCAAGTACATTTAGGCCTACACTGTAACCACATGTAGCAAACAAAGTTGAAAAGTGAAAAATACCCAGTTTGACAACAAAGTGTTATGGCTCAAAATGAGCAATGGTTCCTGGAGGCACACTCATCTTCTGGGAACATTTTGTTCCTCAAAATAACAAGTAGGAAGGGAGGGCTGGCTGACTAACACACATCAACAACAACATGACCTCAAGTGGATGTTATTAAAACCTACATTACATCTCTATGTTTTTCGCGTTTTTACAAAGCTGGTCTACATTAAATGCAAAGCAGCAAAACGTTAGGCATATGCAATCAGCTAATATCTTACCAAAACAACTGAGGTCGAACTTTGTAAAATCAAAACATACATAAGGCTAGCCTATATGTGTTACCGATCATATAATGATGAATTTGACATTCGCATTTGAAACACCCTCTGCACGTTTGCTGAGAAAGGAAAACATTGGCCTGTAGCCCTGTAGCCTTCATATTCTGTGACTGCTCATAGTAAACACACTGTTCCACACACTACTGTTTACGCCCCTTCACGTGCGGTTCTTGGAAAACACTGTAGGGGGGCGTCCCCGCTCACGTGGGTATTTTGCCCAGCTGTGATATCCCACAACTAGGAAGTGTTTGGCGGGCTCAACAACCACAATGGACAACAATACGTGAAATGGTGTGAAGCAGCACTGCGTATCAGGAAATGTACCGTACTCGGGAAATGTGTCCTAACACGATCTCTGCGTACCGCGAATGATACGCAAATGTTTTTTTAAAAACGTCCCAAGAGATATTACTTTTACACAGAAATGTCCCTCAAACTAAACTCTGGAAACAAACAATATGACCGTAGTGTTTTATTCAAATGCGTCACAACATTAGCGTACAAAGAACTTATCCACAGTTTGACAACCGTGTAATATTAGATTATGGTGAACTGTTAAAACTCCCGGGATGTGTCATTCACAGACCTACTCTTTTCCTCACCTACTTAACAGACCTTAAAGTGTTTTTCTTTGAAATCACAGCTTACACACACAGACCTACATGATCGTGTGATTTTGGACACGAAAGGCGACACCTGTTGGCTTCTGCTATGGCAGGGGTTCTCAACCTTTTGCAAGCTGGGCCCCCTCAAAACTGATTCATTGCAGTTGGGGCCCCGTCTCCTCCGCGACACCCCCCCCCCTCCCCACACACACGCACACACAGACACATACATATACCCACCCCCACCGACGCCACCAGCTACACCACCTTGCATAAATAGATAGATAGATAGATACCCTAGGCTAGACTAGTATTGTGAGGCCCACACTATTATCATTATTATTATTATTATTATCATCATCATCATCAGGTAGGCAGGCCTATTATCATTACTAGGCTATTGTTGACCTATAATTTGCATTACCATACTTGTAATGTGAGCTTGAAGATATTACTATTATTAGTAGTAGTAGTAGTCTGTAATCCGTAGGCCTATTATCATTACTAGGCTATTGTTGTAATTGGCAGTAGCACTAGACTTCTAACTTCTAGAGTGCTTTCAGACATTAATATTATTATTATGAGTATTATTATGAGTCAGTGTCAGGCCTATTTTCATTACTAGGCTATTGCTATAACTAAGTGGCACCAGACCTCTGACGTGAATTTGTTTTATTATTGTTATTATTACTAGGCCTAATAGCAGGCATGTCATCTGCATTTTACAGTTGAGGGTATTCCTGCATCAATACTGCCCAGAATGAGGAAAGAGAGCATTAGGTAATCTTTCAACACGCACGGTGAAAAAAGCAGAGGGGTAGTGCACGCTAGCAGTTAAAATAAAACAAAACAAAACAAAGTACTGGCTAGGGCTGAGATGAGGACAGTTAAAAATACATGTTGGGGTGTTAGTCTTTAAAAAGACTGTTTGGGTTTTTATATATACACTGTATATCGGGATTGATAATAAACTAGCGACAGTTTGCACAAGCGAACTCGGCATGGGACTAGAGTGAGTGTGGAGCGATGCGGATGCATCCGGTAATATGTAACGTTGCGTCGCAGGCTCAAAATACTACGTATGGTATGATAGATTTTACGAAACTATTGATTTGTTTGTGTGTCATTATAGTCCAAACACCAGCATTTTGTGTTACATCTCCTTGCATCTACTAATAGCAAATCAGCCTCGGATTTTTTTCCCCTTGTAGCCCACTTGCGACCCACCAAGGGTTCGCGACTCACTTGTTGAGAACCACTGTGCTATTGCATAGGCTACCGACCTCGTGAATTCTTGAGTTGTATCTCACTGTGTAACAGCAACATTCAGTGTATCCTTAGGGTGGCATAATTCTTCTAGGCTACCACGTTACTAGTTTGATTTTGACAAAACTCAAGCTAAGAACAACTATTAGAATGTGCAGTACTATAGTCTACAGTGTTTTGCACCCCCAGGCCACTGATGGGCATATCCAGCCCAAAAGACAATGGTTAACCAACCAGTCAGTGTGTGAGAACCAACCGGCTCCATCATCACCTTTCCTCTTGCGAGAATGGTCTACTGATGGCCTTGGGACTGGAACTGAAGTGAGAGGTATCACTTCTAGGTGATACAAGTCGAATAGTCACTATTATTAATTACATGGGCTACAATTAAACTTAATGTAATAAGCCTATTACATTTGCAATATAAATCAAAATAGTTTTGATAGCATTATGCCTAGTGCATTACAATGTCGAAGATTTCTTCACTACCGAACCAAACCACAGACCTGAAATCAACCCAGTGCAAGCTCCCTGTGTTAGACAGTTCTCTTCCACGCCTTCTTGTTCCAATTTGATTGGATAGCGGGGTTGAACTAGAAGGTGGCCGTAGCCAACCTCTAGCCGGCTTCCTTGAAGTTGTTTCCGAGTAGTGCCTACGCGGAACGTCACCGACACTCTTGCCCAATAGTGTACCAGACTCATGATGACACCCTGGGATTCCGCGAAATTGCTACTTTGAGAAGGCATCCTGAAATGCAGTAAAACCGAATGGTGTTGAGCCATGTGCGTCTTTCAGCAGGAGATAAGGAGAGTGAAGCATTTCTATTAACAGCAATTTCTTCACTGAAAAGACTGGGGGTTTAAAAGCTTTTTCGGCGATCAAAACTACTTTTAACTCTCAAAGAGGAGTTGCTATTCTGTAGCCTATTTCCCTACCCCGTCACATTTAGCGTGACAGCCTCTGTTTCACTGGAATGTTATTGCTATTTAGTGTGTGCACACTGGAGTAAACACGTGTGGGGGCCCAGCCGCATCTTTCTTGAAATTTTGTCGTCTCTGTTTCGGAGTTACTAATTTCTTTCAACACACGAGTGAAGATCAGAAAATATATAGAACTGTTTTGTTTTAAAACGTTTACGGATTATACTACACCGACATTCTATTGTCATGTCAGATCTTTCTGTGAAGTGTTTGGACTCGGTCTCCAACAGTTTGGACCGAAATGACTGTCCTGTGGAAGACTTGACAAAAGAAAATCAAGAAAATCGGACTTTGCTGATGGTGGCAATGATATTGCTTGATCTAAAGCAGTGCGATTCATCTGCACGAGGCAATATCGGCACAGGGAAGTGTTTAGCAGACAGTGATGCAGAAAAACAGTCAGCGGTGTGGAATAACCGAGAGGAGGATGAGACGCGGAATCCTTTAATCGGACGCTGTCCACCAAATACACGGGTGGTTAAGCATAGCCATCGGCGCACCGGGAGGTTACACATGTCCCCAGAAAAGAGGCACTGTTGCCCCTTCAGTGACTGTGGGAAAACCTATGGCAAATCATCTCACCTCAAAGCCCATTTAAGAGTTCACACAGGTTAGTTGCAGCTACTTTCCCCCTAAAACCGAGCTAGTAAGCCGCGTAACTTGGCAATGTGATTGTGACCTGATATCATTGCAAAGCATTGAGTTTCAAAAGCTTTTCATTGTCTTTCAGGGCGTATGCGAGACACTAGGGAACGTGCTGGTCACGTGGATGATTCAGTGTGTAGTTTAACGTAGACGTGTTGACTCAGTAATATTTGTGTCAGGCCGATATGGAACGCTGCGGGGGTGTGACAGCATATCAGTGCGCCTGTTTGTTAATATGGTGGAGCTTAGTCATACTTGCGTTCAGTGCGACGCAAACCAGGTATCAAAACGCCCAGTTTGCCATGTTGTTGATTTAATATCCGTGAATAGATAACGACCAATATTTCCACGACTGGAAATATTATCCAGTCTATCAATATGGGATTGGCCGAATCTGCGAATGTTTATCACCAAAAGACGATCTCTGCCCTGGCCTTTTTAAATCTAAATAACATAGGGTAGGCACAATTTCTGCACATGGTTAGGCGTTTGACAAATTGTTTGACTGCAAAATGTACAACTTCCCAGTGACCAGACAAAAGCCCATAAGGCCCATATTCCCATATTGTAAACAGCCTGCACATGCTTATTGGTGGTAAAACGTGGGATACCTAAAGGCCTCAGTGCTGTCAGGACAGATTCACAAGGGCTGTGACCAGTATTACGCACTCATTACACGTACCCTGTTAGATATTTAGAAAATATAAACAAATAACTTATACTGTGGCATAGACTAATTGAGGTGGTGAACTCACACTTTCACTTTATCTCTCTCTCACGCTCCCTTGGCTGTGGCTGCAGGTGAGCGACCCTTCCAATGCACGTGGCCAGACTGTGCCAAGAAGTTCTCCCGCTCTGATGAGCTGACACGTCACGTCCGGACGCACACAGGAGAAAAGCGCTTCACCTGTCCGCTATGCGACAAATGCTTCATGAGGAGTGACCATCTCACCAAGCACGCGCGTCGGCATACCGATTTCCACCCCAGCATGCTCCACACTGCATCGAGCGTGAGAAAACGCTCTTCCCCGTCAATTTCGTCTTGTGGATCAAGTGACATGCTCTCTGGATGCATATGATTGATAGTGGCAATTAACGCGCGCGTACACACGCACAAGCTCTATACTGTAGCCTACTTTATGCACAAGCAGACATGTACCGAACGGCTGTTTGTGTTCATACGGAGTGGACCACTAGTAGAATTATTTTGGTACAAGATAGGTTTTCCACAGATAATAGCTAAGGGTTACCATGATAATGTAGAACTAAATTCAGTGGGAAACTGTTAGGAACTCAACATTTTTAAAATAGCTATGGAATTAAGTGAACAGGAATAAGATAAAGTATTTTTGATGATGAGTGGTAATATATGCTTAGTGTGACGTATTCTCTGTGATGCTAGAGACATGTTTCCCCAAACGGTGGACTCCTCCTGTTTCCTTGGGGGACATTTATCTGAACATCCTGTATGGGTGCAGCTTCTTTACTTTCCATATTTGCATGGATTTAATGTAATTTGAAGGGGGGGGGGGGTGTACTGGGGGGGTATTGTACTGTTAACTGTACATAGTCTATCACTATTACTATATAATTTTGTAATATGGCTGTAATCCATATACATGCATGCTTCCACCTCATATAGTACTGATTTGAATGAAATGGGAAGAATTTCCCAATTGTTCTGGGAAACAAAGAGCTCTGCCCTCTCAATAATTGAAAATGTAGGAGTGCCATCACCTACGGTGTTTTATCATATTGCCTCACAAGACAGCTAAGGATTGTATTGCTCCTCATTGGGTGCCCTCTAGTGGTTAAAAGTTACACCTGTTAATTTCAGAATTGAAATTATCTGCTAAATCAAAACTAAAGATTATGTTTCTGTTGTTCTCTGTAATCTCTTTCTTTCTTTGGTGTGGGACATTTGGATTTCAGCGTACATCTTCTTTCTACAGTGAATATTTTCCATGACAGTAACTCCAATGTTACTTAACTATTGCTATACCAAATCAGACACCAGTGACCTGAAACACTGTTAATAATATTTGTGCCTTCAGATGAAATGGGTCGAGACGTGTCAGAATTATATTGTAATTGTGCTATTAATATCTGTGTAGTAAATCCTCTGGAACAATAAATGTTTTCTTCAAATTCAAAGACACAAATAACCAAAACATCACAAATGTTTGTGGCTGATATACTACAGAAGAAATATCACAATAAACACTGCTATGGATGACTATGTTTCAAGCAGCGCCTTTGTGCAAATTACAAACATTTCTTGAAAATACAAAGGAAGAGAAAACACAAGAGACCTACACAAAGGGTCCCAATTTTAATGACAGCCAGAATGCAAAGTCACTGAATGAGTAAATGTCTCACATGAATTAAAGGGATATTCTAACGCAAATCAACCCATAACCATGTTGTTCTAGGTCACTGAGTGCTGTCGGTAGAGAAAAGAATGAGAAGAAATTTGGTGCGATATAGACTGAATAGCAAAACATCAGCTAATGCCAACCATTAAGGCTATGCCCTCATCGGTTAGTGTTGCACAAAACTTTCTCATTCTTTATCTTGCTGACAGCACTCGGCAACCTCGTACAACAGGGCCCTGGGTTGATTTAACCAGAAATAAGCCTTTAAGCTGCTGTGTGCCACATGGAAGGACTGATCTACTAAAGTTTGTGCAAAGGATTTTGAAGTTTCAAATAAAATTTTCCATTGTTACAAAGTCAACTGTTCTGAGACTTTATTGCACTTTGCCCAGCATTGAAATTAGTCAGGGAAAGTATATGAACATATTTCAGTTGATTTGCAATAAGTTTATTTTGCAGTTGGAATGTGCATGGGCAGTGGGCCAAAATTACGGTAGGTCAGCGGTAGATCATTACAGTAGGTCATTTGGAAAGGCAGCAGAAGAGACTTTCATCCTTTGTCTCCCTTTAATCATATTGGATGGGTTCCTAGATGGCCATCATGTTTTATGCAGATATGTTTTAGTTATATGTCTGGTTCAATCACACTGTGCTATTTTGTGTATCTGGAAGTTGTTTTCTCTAAAGCTTTTTGAAATTATGCATAACTCATCAACATTAATTTGGCTTTGTGTTTATTGATATCTTACACAACAGAGAACTGTAACATAGTTAAATACTCATGGATATTTTTATACATTATCATTAATATGTTAAAAAAAACAAACAAACAAACAAACAAAAAAAACAAACAAAGTGTGTTTCAAAAAGACCCTCAGCTTTTCATCCAGAGTATAATATCTCTCTCATTCCTTTTAGTACTCCTCTTTTAAGGCATCCTCTACACACAAACTACTTTGGAGATGAATGAGTGCAGTGGAACAAAAATCTGTGTTAAGTGTTTTTAAGATCATTACTTAGGTTGTGATGTTTTTCCTGAAAATGAAACAGACTGAGTAGAGGTAAGTGTAAATGATGGTTCTGAATAGGTGACTTTGTGTGTACACCAAGAGTATGTGTACACAGATGTAGTTGTTAAATTACAGTGGATTAACTTGTCGTATTCAAGTACTGTACACATCTGTAACACTTTTCACAGAACATCACCTCAGAGAGAATTTTCCAGTGCTTAGACGTTTCAATTTCACAAAACTCTAGCTGCCACTCTCCAAATCAAAGTCTGTGGCTAAATTATTTATACAATCTTTGTTCTTAGTCTTTAATGAGTGGGCCTTGTACGATATCTTCTCTTCACATTTAGGGCTAATAAAATTCATTTCCAAGTATCTGTTATAATTGATCAATTTATCCCCAAAACATGAAAAAGTTATTTTGTGTGTCCTGATATTTGAAGGTAAGGTTATAAAACTATTAGTTTTTCCTTCTTGGTCTGACTGCTTTTACTGAAATTTAAGGAGGTTTTAGCTTTACCATCTTCAATGAACATATCTGTTTGCCAGTAGGAAAACTAAATTACCCATTATATCTACAGCATAGTCGCATTATTCACAAGACATTATTTAAGGATATGCTTTAAGTTGTGTTGCACATTTCAGTACACGCCACATGGTTTGTGGAAAATACCAAAAAGGAAATTAAAGGTGTATAGACTAATATGCCTGATCAATTGAGAAGTGCCTGCGTTCTCTTCCCTTACAATACATTCATGCTCATTCCATCATAGATAAGTGGGTCAATTTGATGTAAATCAAAGTGTTTTAAAACTCATGGAGTGTAAACCAAAAGTGCAATGCCCTTAAACATGCTACACAATTTTGCCCTCGGTGCTGTGTCTACTTAATAGCCCTGCAATGCCCGTAAACTCTTACACAAGCTGAGAGAAAAAAAAAAAAAACATCTCAGGACTGTTCCACATGTCCAAGTTTTTTTTTTTTTTTTTTTTTAGTGAAAAATAAAAAACAAACAGAAAAAACATAGATTGTAAAGTGTAAGTGCAGAACAGTAAATATACCATACAAGCAGTCATGTCACAACAAAAAGTGAGCATAAATTAGCAGCAGATTTTAAACAAGTTTAACATTTCTAAATTGAACGTTGAATCAAAATGTTGTTGTTGTTGTTTTGCCCCATTTCTCTCTTTTAAATCCCCAACTTTACATTAAATGATGCAAGGCCGGTCAGGAGGAGTGCCAGTGAGTCCAGTCCTCACTGGCTTCTCCTGACTCTTTGAACAAACAAGGAAGTGCATGTCCTGCCATAGGAGGAAGCAATCAATAAAACACTTTTGTTTGAAATAATCCTTCCCTCATTTCCCCTGTATCAACTGTAATTCTGGAATTAATGTGATTATGGTAAGTCTGTTTATCTTCTATCACCTTGAATATTTGTCATTTGCAATGTTATACTCAGTCATGGCAAATTGGTTACCACTCACACGGTGAGGTGGATTCACAGGAGAGACGTTACTAGATGGGGTCTGGGAGAGAGGATTGGGATGGGGGTGGATCTACTGGATCTGACAAGCTGTAGAGGATGTGGCTTGGCAACACATGCACGTAGGATTCACTGCTTTGGGGGGTATAAGGTCGAGGTCCTCATCATCTGGGATCTCATCTAGACGGTAACCATCTTTCAGAAGCTGGATGTTTAAGTCCTGGTTGATTTGCTGTGAAATGAGAAGAAATGGTTGGATGATGTAAAACATGTGGAGCAGTAAATAGTTCCATCGTTTGACATGTACGTTTGTAGTATGTACAGTAGTTCTGTTATGGCACTGAAATAATATTTCACATTTAAAACCCACTTGTAAGCCTTTCTTATCTGTGTGAAGAAAAAAATCACAATGTGATTTTTGCAATAAGCTAGATAGTACCACAAATATGAACGCATGGAATTTCACTGAGAAGAGTTTCCAGCTTCTGCATGTTCTATTCCCATTGTTATTTACTGTATTTTAACATGACTTCACTGTGCCAGTTATAATAGGATGCTGGCCTAAAGGGCCAACAGAGTCACTACACTCACAATTCAAATTCAGAATTCTCAGTTCATTGCAATTCAGAGAGAGCAATATTGTAATATAACTTTCAAATGAGAGTAAATAGTAATGTATAGCGCATACAAATTTGGAACTGACTTAATTACCCAATACTGGGTTTTAATTAGTCATTTAGACATCTTACCTCTCACAAAAAGCTGAAGTAATCACTGTGATTAGTGTGGGGTGTATACAGTAGCCTAGGTACCTGTTTCTTTAGACATCTCACCTCTGCTGAGGAGTATCCTGATGAGGAATATCTCGACATGTCAAAGTCATCATCACTGCAGCAGGAGCAAAAGCATGAATGCAGAATTTAATGATTGTATATAACAATATTAATTGTCCTTTCAGAATAAAACAACTGTCAGAAAAAGAAGTTTGAATAATCTTGATACCTGTCTGTATCTAAGGCAACCAAAGGCTTCTCATCTGGGCTTTGGTCTAAGGATGAGTAGCCTTTATTGGGAACCACCAACCTGAGAATCAAATATTTGAAGATATTGATATGGAAGTATTATCTATAGGAAAACACTTTACTTAAGAGAATGCATTGACGTAGCCTTTGCTACAGTAAGTAAATATTAAGATCGAATACCTCGTTCTGGCCATGACATTGTTCTTCTTAGGCTGCTGATTCACTGGACTACCTGCACTGCCATTCTTCACAGAGCCCTTCCTAGCCAACTCCCTCTGTTTCTCTGTATATCAGAATATACAAAAGATGCATTTAATTAACTGGCGAGTGGTAATTACAATAGGACCATACACTTCACTTAAGCATACAATATATCTGTCTTTATTGCAATTGAAAGCCAGTACACTTCCAGTGCATTGCAAAGTACATCTTATATGTGGTCTATTTATGTTTCCTATTTTCGTACACTGTGGATTCTTGTAATTCCATCCCTGTAATAAGACTGGAGTCATATCCAAACCATGTGTTTCATAGTGTATGTCTTTGCTGAATGTGCAAAGTGTTGTTTTATGGTACGGACATGCCAACAAAGAACATGTCTCACTCACTGAGAAATAATTTCCCTAAGGGGGATAATAAAGTGTCTATTCTATTCTAAGTTTACACTGTGTGAAAGGGGTCCAAGGATGTGTCACACTGTTCAGTCATAAAAGCTCACCTATCTTCATCTGCAGAGGGGAGGGTTTATAGTTTAAAGTTGCAGGTTCCCCATCTCGGGTGTCTGAGTCAGCTTCTGATGTGGTAGTAGACCCTGGGTCCTGGTGAATGGGAAGTGGAGAGGCGGGGAAAGAAGACACACACACACACACACACACACACACACACACACACACACACACACACACACATATATAATACTTGTATTTATTATACTTATATAATACTTGAGTTAAACAAACATTTGTGATGATTTGTGGCTAATTATGTCCAAGACCAGACAATGTCAGCAAAAGGAAGCAATGGAAATGGACACAAAACTAGACTAGATTGTCCACTGTACTGTAAGTTACAAAAAGAAATTGTGTGTTTGTGTGTGCCTGTGTATGTCCAGTACAGACTTTTTACTTGTCTGTCACTGAGGGGTGAGGAACGAACCTGATGGTGTCATTATCTCTATAGATAGAAATGTCTAAATGGCGTGACTGTGTAAAGGCACAGAGGGCCAATACAAGAATAAAATGTCATTCCCACTTAGAGTATTAACTACCAAACTACCAAAGCTATCCAACAACTGAGACTGTGGCCTTCAAATATGAACGCTTTGCCACGATATGACATGGAATCATTAGGGTCAAATAGAAACCCCTTTACAGCTTCCTGAGAAATGACCAACTAAGCGTCTGTGTGCAAGCTACTGATGTGCACGTCTCTGCATGATGAGGCAATCTGAAGGAGAAGGCCTTACCCTGTACCATCCGATATGTATGAGAAGAATCCCCCCTGCGATGCAAACATCACAGACATTTCTTTCCGCCATCGAAGTAAGCTATAGGATGGCCATTTGCTCAGTGACACCTTCAAACACTGTCAACATTTGGTTATCGATATTGAGCAACCAGGGAAATCAAATCATCGTACATGATCATCATCCCAGAAGTTGTTTTGGATGGTACTGATGCTGCTTGTTTTCACTGCCGGGAAGCACTTAAGATGCTCAGTAGGCTACACAGTGTTTGCCTGAATCGTAAATGATCGCATTATCTGTTTTCGCTGTCATGTTTAAATGTAAGCGGTAGATAATTGTTTACAAACCCAGTCTAACAAACCCGCTAATAGCAAATGGTTCAACAATCCTCAAAATGAAACTTACATTAGATTATGAACAAATAGTTGCTGTTATGTTATAGCCTACGAACCGTCATGATTCAGAAATATTAGGCTACATACCAAAGGCTGCATCTCCGATTGAACCGAAGGCGGCACTTGAAATCTATCCATTTCCTCCATCATCTTGGCTCAGCGATTTTTAGACTCCAATGTAACCTATCAAATAAGTCTTCCGGTTGCAGTGTTGCAGTGTACGTTTTAAGAAGATCAAAATCACAGTTTTTTCAGATATCAAACGTACTCCAACCGTTATTCGTTCTTAGCCTCATCCCAGCAGCCAGTTTAGTCAGTGATGACCAAACGGCGACTCAACCCGCAACCACCCACTTCCGGGGCCGTGGCTTCCAACCAGACTCGCCAAACTGTGGCTCGATTATAGAGCGATCCCTACAGAGGCCGCTGCGCTCGGTGCCCTACAAAACAAGGCCCACATCGGCTCCACCCAAGTCTAGACGCCCAGATGTAAACAGAAATGTCATTATCTATTTCACTCTTACATATCGGGTTAAAAAAATTTACTGTGGAGACTATCTAATAAGCATATTGTCGGCGACTGAGAAAGCACTGACAACCATTAACATACGTAAGTGTGTGGCCGGCTATTCCATATATCATTAATGCTGGGCAATTAACATGCTTGTGATGATGCAATACATGTTCTATTGAGACAGTGCACATTACCATGAATTACCATCCAGTGTTTTTGTAGTGATAAGATTTAAAAGTCCATAACACCCAGTTCGACAGTTCAAACAAACTAAAAATGGCGCAGTGTAGTACATCACTCCTGTAATTGTTCTACTTCAGCACCTTGGACAGCGCGGCACTACTACCTGTGAAATAAGGTCATTCCAAGATGCTGATCAACCTTTTAACGACGAAAACCTATTGAAAGAGAGTCATCCCAAGAGTTCTTCTATTTGACTGTTTAGTTATCTCTTTCCCCCAGACTATCTCTCCTCCATAAAAACTGTTAGGTCCTATTTCTGTGGACAAAAATCTCTGACTTCCTGAAAAAGACTGCATCCCTCACTCATTCAACATCTTGTAAATAGGCAACCCTAAGTACCAATGTAATGACGGCAACACTCCAAAAGGTGTCACTGTCGCCAACAGCTTCAGCGAAACAAGCAATATTTTTATGCTCCAAAACTAGCTAACTAACCATAATATTGAAATGCGGTGAAAACATCATGCACTGATATTGAAAGAGTTTTGGTTAATATTACACTAGCGTTGAACGTGGGGAGGCGCCAACGTTATTGCAAGAGAGTCCACTCATTAGGCCTGCCTGATTTCTTCCCATTTCTGACAGAGTTCACAGGGCCGAAGAATAGGACTGACTGTTGATAGCCTACATCACTGTTAAACCTAGCCTTGAGATGGAATTCCGATGTAACAGACTAATAAGATATTTGGACATCTAAACCAGAAAAGTAAATTCTTAGATTCTTAGATTCTCACTTGTTTACCACAAAAGTGCGAACTTTTTGCGTCTGAAGCATGAAAATTCAATGAACATCAAGACGTGACAGCTAAAACTTTAATTGTTTGAAATGGTTTATGATGTCACGGTGTTATCATTTCAAAGCAGATTATGTTTTATTTACACAAAAGGGTTAAGTTACTTCCTATTTAATGGTGTGCTGATATGAATTTCATTTGCACAAACGTGAACGAAAACTGCAGTGTCTTTCTAAGCCATTCAATTTCAAACTTTAAAACTTGTTTTTCCATGTCTTGTTTTCAGACTTGGGCTGCCATATTTTAATAGATTGCAAGCTCAAGTAGCATAATATTCAAAGGAATAGGAAACGGTGCAATGCTGACCAAGTCTGGTAACAAGATTGTTCAGCATAATGATTGACACAATCTACATTTTAATTTTTATATATATATTTTATTATTAGCATAAACATAAATACAATTTTAATGTTGAACTAAAGGAAAAACATCTCAGATCTCCTACCTATGATGCAAACTGACAATATAGGCCTGTGTAATTCATACATCATTAGATGAGCATGAATTCAGAGGGTTGTCATTCTTTTTGATCAGTGGAGTAGATGTGCTACCTGTACATGAGTACTCTACTGATGTTAAACACAAAGTATTGATGAAGTATTGACTGCATTCTCATTCTTTTATCACAGAACTTTCATCAGACATACACTATCTGTAGATGTAGTAAAACATGTATATGTATAAGTAGCCTATTGTGTATATGTGATATATTATGCATGAACATATATAATGTGGTATATATTCATTACATATACACAATTATGAATGAATCCCTGAAAACCTGAGAGCAGGAAAAGAGGGTTGAGGACAACATAAGAAGAGCAAACGTATTATGGGAGAGAGACAGAATATATGCAACACCAAAGAGAATATATAACACCAAACAGAATATATGCTACACCAAACTCAAGATATTTCTCACATTTCACTGTATGAAAAAAGGTGTATCCAGGATAGATAGATAGATAGATAGATAGATAGATAGATAGATAGATAGATAGGAGTATGTAGACATTTACTATAGCCTTGTACACAGACAGCCGGGTATTAATGTACATTTATACACATACATTTATATACATACAAAATATACATTTTCCTCCTCTGTCCACATGATGACCGAAAAGAGCTGCGGGAAGCTGTCAAAAACACGTCAAACAAATACACAGCCAATTACAGACTAAAGGAAACTGAAGAAGGTCCGTCATGTCACGCTGCTAAAACTCTGTTTTCTTAGTCCACACTTATTGACTGAAGCCAGAGTTTTCATCCGGAGGAGTTTTCCAAAATAGCCAGTTTCAGTGACTGAAACTTCTGTTTACGTGTAAAAGACAGGTGCAACCTCTTAAATAACTGTTTGTTTTTTTAAATCCCGGGCTATGTGTAAATGTGGCCTTTGTCTGCGTGCTTCCAGAAGCACCATTTGCAGATGCAGATGTTTTAATCGCTGTTGGGGCTGCTGTCTGTTTTGTCTGACATGATGTCAGGGATGTACATGCAAGTAGCATCTCTTTTAGCATATCTGAATCACACCAGCACCACTGCTGATCTCTGACCAACCAAAAACCCAGGGTAGAGTATTTGAGCAAATGTGGTCTGGACTCTGTGCAGGAGGGTCATAGTGTCAGAGATGCTGTAGAAGGCCAGAGTTCCTGCCCTGTGATCCACATACACTCCTATTCTAGAGCTGGCCACTAGAGGGAGTTTAATCTCTTTACTATTGTGGCAGAAAGAGGAGCTGGAGCTGCGGAGAAACAGACTCCAGGACTGATCGCTCAGACCAAACCCACTCTCATTACCCCATCCTTTCCTGCTGATGCTTTTATATGAGACCGCTATATTAACCCACTCACTCCACTCCACCTCCCAGTAACAGCGTCCAGACACACCCTCTCTGCACAGCACCTGGGAGAACCCATCAAATCTCTCTGGATGATCAGGATATAACTGAGACCAATCTCTGTAGTCTACTCTCCTGTTCCCCTGAGACAGCCAGAGATCTCTGTTTGCTGTGTTTGGATCCAGTGTGAGGTAACAGAAACCTGGAGGAGTAGACAGGACAAATCTACATTTTTATTGTGGTTGGCATCTGCGAAGGTCTATTTGCTGCTGAGATACTCCTCATCTATGTATGTGTGTGTGCTACGTAAACATTTGAGTGTTTTTATATAACCTATTATTGTCTCTTTGTTGATCAGACAGGCTTACACTGTAAGAATTCCTCTCTAGTCACTGGTTCAGCAAAAACAGCCCGGACATCAGACACTGTGACAGAAGATATTTGATTATGACAGAAGAAACTTACTACTCAAAAAAAAAGAAATTATTGCTTAATTGCTCAATGTATTGCTTATACATTGAATGATAACACATGGTACATGTAGGCCTTTTGTTGCAGAGATATGTGAAAGGTATTTTCTCCACACACAACTCTAACATATTCTGGTCAATACTTGACTTATGGAGAATTGACTTCAAATCGCCTGTGATATTCTATCATCCTTTTCACAATTACAGTGTGTAATCAGATTGTAATCCTCAGCAGTTATAAGAGCCAGTTATGGATGTAAAAATTTTAAGTATTAATTCAGAGGTCACTTTGCCTAATTAATGGATAATCATACCGGTAATGAGGACCAATTTAATTGGAGTAACCTCACATGAATATAACCAACCTGTTGAAGAAATCCTCATGACATCCTGCATGAATAAATTATCTAGCTGCGCTTGTAGTGTAGAGACAGATCTCCTCATAGCGTCAAAAGAGAAACTTTGGTTGACGTGGATGTAGGATAAGTCTTTAGACTGTGGTGAAGTATTGACTAACTGGAAATTCTATGAGAGACCAGAAAATGGAGGAGAGAGAAAAAAAAGGGAAATAGAGTTAGAAAGAGAAAATATATAATATGTGTATGTATAATATGTGTATATAATGTAATCTTAGATATATTAGGCCCATATGAGGTTGGACATTACAGAGCTTTTGTCACTAAATACAGTATAAGGTATTTCTATAAAATTAAAACTTTAAAAGTGTTATATGTCTCGATTCAACTGATGTATTCCAAGTGAGACTGTTTGATGTTGTACACTGAACATTTTATACAATAACAATCCATCTATGCACAGTTACCTTGAGGAAATGGACATGATCCTGTGACTGTGAAAGCTGCTCCAGCTCAGCATCTCTCCTCTGCAGTTCAGCAATCTCCTGCTCCAGTCGCTTCAGGAGTCCTTCAGCCTGACTCACCTCAGCCTTCTCCTGAGCTCTGATCATCTTAGTCACCTCAGAGCGTCTTTTCTCAATGGTGTGGATCATCTCTGTGAAGATTCTCTTACTGTCCTCCACTGCTGCCTGTGCAGAGCTCTGAAAGGAGAGGCAAAGAGAATGTGTCTGTCTAAGCAGCTCACTTGCTCAGTCTCTCCATCACTTGCTATCCACAGTGTGGCTCAGAGGAACTGGGAAATAGTTCTGCATTACAGACCAACTCCCTGCCCTTTCTGACCACTTTTGCCTTTTTGCACTGCCTTTTCCTCTGGTCAGAGACACCTCTCACCTTAAGAGTCTCCACAGCCTTCCTCAGCTCCTGCAGCTCCTTCTCTCTCTCCTGAATTCTCTGCTGAAATCTCTTCTTGTTCTCCTGGATCTGCCTCTATGGATAAAATTGATAACAACAGTTATTATATCACATTTTACATCAGTACATGATGCTTAAGGCACAGCTAATTTACAATTTGAGTGAAAATAATGCAATAGAAGAAAAGTAGGTGAGAGAAAAACAATGAGTTTTGCACATTGTCCTATACAACTCTGCAATAATAATAATAATAATAATAATAATAATACACAAACATATATACATAATACAGAAACATTTTCTAGGTTTGTCAGCTGTGTTTGTTTCCACTGGCATGAAATATATTTCTCTGGCTTTTCATGTGCATGGATGCATATACATTATATATCAATTAGTATGGAGTTCCAGTCAGGCAAGTGCACCAGATAATAACTACTGAAGTATGAGGGTGAGTTTTGTAACATGCTTTTATTGCCTATTTTTTGTCATGTTGTTCACTGTTAAACTGAAACTTTCATTTAATTGCAATGAATGGGCATGGGCATGGGTACTCATTGCAAAGCTCTGTGATGACAGAAACCAGTTAGACCAGATCTTATCTGTCATCTGTCATCTATCATGTCTCTCAGAACAGACCATAGATAGAATACAATTGTTACTGTTACTATACAAATGTGTAGCAGTTTTAAGATCTCTTGTAGTTCTCACCTGTTTACCAGCCCTCTCTTCAGCAGCTGTGACTGTGTCATGGCCTCTGTGTTCATCCATTGTGCACAGATAGCAAATAAAATTCTGATCAGTGCGACAGAATATTTCTAAAACTTTTTTATGTCTGGAGCAGGTCCTCTCTTGTAGCTGGTCTGTGGCATCAATCACCAGGTGTTTTCTTCCTAAATGAACAGCATTGTGAGTCTGAAAGTGAGCTTCACAGTAAGATACTAGACATTCCAGACACGACTTTACAGCTTTGAGTTTCGTTCCAGTACAGACATCACACTCCACATTTTGAGGACCAGAATAACCATGGGCAGGGGTAGATGCTTGGATTCTGGTCTTACTAAATTTCTCCACCATTTCGGCAATCAGAGGGTTTTTGTAGAGGACAGGTCTGGGAGTGAAGGTGTGCTTGCACATAGGGCAGCTATAGACTCCTCTCTGATCTTCCTGATCCCAGCAGCCCTTAATGCACCTCATGCAGAAATTATGTCCACAGGGAATAGCCACCGGGTCCGTCAGAAGATCAAGACACACTGGACATGTGAAAGAATCCTCTTCCTGACAAACAGCCGTTGCCATTTTTTCCAGGTCTAATCAACACCAAGTACAAACTCTAACAACAGCAGAGAGAGATTTGAGTTTTCCTTTAGAACTTAACTCTCACTCAGGAGGAGCACGGGTAAGGTAGGGTGGAGCAGCAGCCAATAAGATCACTTCATGTCTGTAGACAATGTAGTCAATTCAGAGTGAAGGAAGTTGTTGAATGAATGCACAAACATCTTAATCTGTTACAAGAATTTAGAAAAAAACATGTTGCCTATTCTTGCAAATGTCTCACAGTATGCATTCTGAATAAATACTGCAACACATACAGGCTGTTTCATGTCAGCTGTGTAATCTGTTCCTCAGGTAGCTCAAAATCTCTATTTTAATGCATATCAGAGATATGTACAGTAACAATCAATAATCAGATGGACAAGGACTTTTGATATTTATCCACAATTGTAAGTGACTTCAACAATGACTATCAAGTACTAGATGGGTATAGACAGACACAAACATGACACTGACCCAGTGGCCTGTGAAACAGGCTCTCTGCTGTATATGGGACTCTGAGATGAAGAAAGACAAAAGAATCACCATGGGCCATAACATCCTACTTCCAAACCAAACCTTATTATGTGCTGGGCTGCTGTGTTATTTAAATTCACTAACACTATAACATTCTGTTAATTTAGCCTCCCTCAACTCTATCAGTATAAATTATACCCTTTTCCTTGCCTCAAAGGATAATTTATTTCTTCAAATAGCACCATTAAGAACATGTATTAGCCATCCAGATTCTTCAGGTTACAACAATGTATATGCTAGAGACACAATCGAAGGAGAATGCACAGGGTGTGGAAATGGCAATACTATGTGATTTCCAGTGTCTCGGCTGGTCTTTCTGCATACCTGTGGTTGCTGTTCTCATTCCACTGCTTCATCTGTGTACTTTATGCACCTTTGTGTGGAGTAGGTCCAACTCCGGATTACAATAAAGTCACATCATGAAACAACATACTTCTACAGACAATTGGATGATGATGTGGAATAAGAGAGACAAAAGGTGACAAAAAAACAACAGACAGATGTGTGCCTCTTTTTAATAGTGCAATATTCTTCCTACATATTTAGATTTAAATTCTTCCTACATGTAGTTTATATGGGTATGATTATGGCTATGACTTTTTTGTGCTGTTAATATAGGGCTAAGCCTATGATGTGCAACAATGATCATTGAATAAGACTGATATTTATGTTTGGTGTGTTTCGGAAGAGGTTTACCACAACAGAAACAATCACTACAACACATGAGGCCATTTTCATCAACAGAGGTGCCACTCATCAGCACCAGCCCCAATGCTTTCAGTTGAATATACCAACATCCAACACCAACACTGTAAACAGGGATGCGCAAGATTCTAGGTTCATACCCCATGATGTCCATACCCAATATCCATGTAACAATTGACAGTGCTGTCAATACCAATATTCTATTCTATAATATTCTACTTCTTTTTTTCAGCCATTTGTACCACATCTCTGGGGCAGTTGTGGCGTAGCTGGGAAATTGTGGATTAGAATGCCAGTAGCCACCGTTGTGCCCTTGAGCAAGGCACTTAACCCTAAATTGCTCTAGGGAGATTGGCCCTGAATTAATTAATTGTTGATAAATGTAAGCATTTATGAAGGGCTAATGCAGTTGCTGGGCTTCAGGAGACTAGTGAGCTGTGGAAACAGCTGTAGAATCAAAACTTTGTTTGCCAAGGGGGACTCATTACTGAATGCATTAGAAATACATCACATCAAAAGCAAAGACAAAGACCCCAAACCTTTGGTAGTAAAATATTTGTAATTAACAGTCTTTTAAAAACACAATACTCCAACCAAAATGCATTCAAAATAGAGAGATGAAACACATACGATTCTGTGAGAGTAGACACATATCTCTTACATTGTTCCCCTTGTGAGACTGTTCAAAATACAAACCTTCTGTTTGTGATGTGCTTCACTTGCCAGTCCATTTGTTAGTCTTTCAGAATTATATCTAGGTTTGAAACTCACAGCAACACAAATAAATAAGATCACTCAGAAGGCAGAACAACTTTTACCCATTCCCACCAACTAATGTTTTTTATATATTTGAGAGGAGATTGCCTGGAATCTGACAACCAAGGACTTTCACTAGCTTAGAAAAACAGGTTGTATGTCAGGGTTTTAGTAAGTTGGACCCAAATAAAGATTCAGAGACAGGAATAATTTATTCAGGGTTTTGCAAAAACCAGGGATTCAGAAAAACGCAGAGAGCATAATTCCAGGGAAAAACGCAGAGAGCATCAAAAGGTTCAAAAAACATAAATCCAGGAAACACAGGCAGCAAAGGCAAAAACAAGTCTTCTTAACAGGAGATCCAAAATTCAACAAAGGACAGGGAACAGGCGAGACAGACAGGTCAAAAAACAGGATTAACTTCAGAACGGGGGATAAATACTGGAAGGGAAACAGGAACCAATGAGGGGCGAGGACACAATAGGTGAGTAATTGACAACAATAATCACAAACAGGTGGGTGACAAGAAACACAGAGACAGAGGTAAAACCCCAAAGCCAAACCTGGGGCCAGACCGGGGGCGAAAACAGGGAATCCTGACATTGTAGATGTGATGGATGCAGAGTTGCAGAATGTAGGCCTATTAAGAAAACGTATGCACAGTCAAAGTTGTGATCACAGAATCAAGTGACTAGCATCAAAGGTTAAGTTGGATTGTTCCGTTTCACATGATGTCATGCAGTTTCAGAAATGGTGTCTGTGCAATTAGCAATTTAACCAAGATGAGACAGATTGACACACACAGATATGGTCTGAACATGTCATGGAAAACAATAACAATAATAAATTATTCTGGGATGTGGGAAAGGATGGAGTTAGTTTGAGACAATACAGAAATCTCATTTGATTTTCAACTCTGGATAACTTGGGAATGCCTAATTGTACTAAGGATTTTGATGTACAGTTTGATTTATTACACATAGAAGAATGGGTGTAAGATGGATGCAGACCATGCAAACCATCTATCACAGCAACTAGCAACCATTGCTGGAAAGCTAAGGGCTTGAGTTTGATTGTGTTGAGTGTGTGTGAGTAATGTACCAGAGGTTATGAATTTTAACACATGATGCAACCATTAGGTCCATAGGGTTAAAACCACACTTTATTGGTAGATATTTTATCTAGGATGCCAGAGCTCTACTCATATATACACCATAGAATGAAAGTCTGCTGCCTATGGATGAGCTACAACTCAGAACACTGCCACCCCAATCGTGTATTATTTCTGTGACATATCCTCTCCTCTACTGAGCTTCTGCTGTCACACAAAGCCTTAGATGAGCAGCACTGTCTTCCTCTCCAGACTGACCATGACTGAATTTCTCCTCAACATTCTGCCACCATATGGTATCCATGAACGATAACTTAAGCATTGTCCTTTGAGGCATATTTTACCTTGGGAAGGCAAATGCATGCCCTGCACCCCTTCCACCACCACCAGTTCCAACTCCACCTTAACAGGCTAAGGACAGAGTCATCAGTGAACACAGGAGCTTGTGCCTGACTGAGGACCCTGCAGTCCTCTAGTAAAAAATGGTCTTTGTTCCCTTGGCCAATATGCTCCATTCTGGATCACCATAACAAAATCAAGAGGGGTGTGCCGTTGTTTACATATTATTCAGTAGATAGAAGAATGTATAACAGAAACAAAAAGCACAGAAAGAATATTTTTGGTGTTACAGATTCTAGAGTCAAGTGTATTTATTCAAAGGAAAATTGTGTGACTTTTAGTGTGATTTAGGCCTGTGTAGTTGCAAATTCTTCTGATCAGTTGTTTTCTCTTAAAAATAGTAAAATAACAGGGGCTGCAATTTGTATAACTATACTCTATTTATTAGCACAGATGTGTTTCAGTGCAGCTTGTTTCAGTGTGCTTAAGAAAAATGTGTATTGTCTATTTACACAAATTGTCAATAATGTTACACATGCGCAGTAGCTGATACACTCGTTCAAGCTGGCTGATGCTGCCAATGAAACAACCAAATATAATTACTTTGTTTTAGTTTTAGAAAATAATGGTTTAATGTTGGTTTACAATGTGTATAAATAGTAACGCAAGGAGGAGCAATGGTGCAAGGAGGATACATCTGTCAATGCAATACTTATGAGATCGGGTTGGACTTACCATGCATTGTGTGTGTGTGTGTGTGTGTGTGTGTGTGTGCGTACGCAAGAGTTTTAGGCTCATAACAGATTCACTGATGATCCACTGCCAATCCAAAATCCAGGGTAGAATGTGTGAGTGAATGTGGTCTGGACTCTGTACAGGAGGGTCATTGTATCAGAGATGCTGTAGAAGGCCAGAGTTCCTGCCCTGTGATCCAAATACACTCCTATTCTATTGGAGCTTGCCACTGGAAGTGCAATCTGCTTGTTATTGTGCCAAAAAGAGACACTGCTCCCAGAGAGGCAAAGACTCCAGGACCGATCATTCCATCCAACTATACACTCTTTACCTAATCCTTTCCTGCTTATGTTTTTATATGAGATTGCTAGGTATACTAACTCCCCTCTCCACTCCACCTCCCAGTAGCAACGACCAGCCACACCCTCTCTACACAACACCTGAGGTATATCAAATCTTTCTGTATGATCAGCATATGATTGGAACTCTTTTCTCCTCTCCACCCTCCTGTTCCCCTTAGACAGATGGAGGCTTCTTTGTGCTGTGTTTGGATCCAGTGTGAAGTGACAGGAATCTGAGGAGTAGAAAGGACAAACTTAGATACTCACTTTTGTTGTATGTGTGTGTGTGTGTGTGTGTGTGTGTGTGTGTGTGTGAGAGAGAGAGAGAGAGAGATAGAAGGCAATGTTCATGTTACTCAACTCAGTGCAAAATGCAGAGTGATTACTCTGTCCTTGTGGGGATGTCTTGGGATATTCCCACTCGTGATGATGTGTAGAATATTGTCCAATCAGAAATTAATACATATAGTCTGACCTAAGAATAGTATAAATTGTTATAATGTGATAATGCTCTGCAGTTTGTGTAAGCAGTAAGCCACAAGTGGCCGTAGGTTATGCTGGTTTTACCACAGCTAAGGGGAGTTGTTAGGCATAACACATAATGTCCACTGTAACTTTTGTATACCACAGCAATAAAGAACGAGACTCTGCCTGCCAGCCATGCCTCACACTGCAGAACTGCAGAACTGCATGTGTGTGTGTGTGTATGTTTTTGTGTCAGACCAGACCCAACTTAACTGCAGCTAAAATGAAAACAGATACAAATGCAGGATTCTCCAGAATGTGTGTGTGTGTATTTGTGAAAGACCAGACTAACTTACACTTTAAAAAGTCCTCTCTGGTTACTGGCTCGGCAAGAACAGCCGGGATATCTAGGACTAAAACAACAAGTAAAAAACTCAACAAGAGGTGTGTACTGAGAAAACTGTAAATCCTATATACAATATTTGCTAGTTTAATCAAGTATACTGCATACAAATCCCATTAACAGTGTACTGTATGTTCGTTTAAATCCCATGTTAAAGACATACCAGGCAAGACTGTTCCTATTAAAAAATAGGAACAACATTGCACATTCTCACCAATCCATGTGGGTTTACTTGCAAACCAAAGACTAGAAACCAGTGATGATCATTTCCATGCATTACGTTGACTGACAAGCCGGACATGACTACAGAATCTACGATAGAGGCGGCCGAGAGAGCTCTTATTCTCCCTGTAAAGAACCATTTAACTATCAAAGTGACAACAAAACTGGTAAATTAACCTAAAAACATTTCCTGGTGTGCCTTTACGATGTACTGGACTTGTAACAATTTCAGTGTATAATCTGCACAATAGTTACTGCATATAGCCAATTATCTGTGTGAAATTATCTTAGGTGTTGGCATTTATTATAATTAATTTAGCTATAATTACATATCTATGACTAGTGTAAATGAATATGAGCAACCTGCGGCAGAGATCAGGATTTCCTGCTTTAAGAGATCATCCAGCTGTCCTTTCAGTGTGGAGACAGATTTCTTCACAGCCTGAAAAGAGTCATTGTGGTTGTGGATGATGCTGGATAAGTCTTTAGAGTGAAGTGGGGTACAGACTGACTGGAAATTCTGCAAGAGAAAGATAGAGATGGAGGGGAGATAGAGAGAGAGCACGCGAGAGAGAGAGAGAGAGAAAGAATTAACAAAATAATGTAATAACGGGGATTCCTCCGCGGGGCCTCAAAATGCGACTACTTATATTGTATTGTTTGCTTCAATGCAAGTAAAATTCTAACAATAATTTGGACAAGATTTTGCATGGAAACGCATGAAATTTCACATTCCTGTTCATGCCAGTATCTACATCAGGGATGTAAATGCTCAAACGTCTGCAATGATCTGAATGTCCAGTCCTCCTCTGTTTTGTTTTGTTAAATTTAGGGCTTTGCTCAATATAGGCCCTATTTAGACGTATCTAGATATTTTTATAAATGGATATTTTTTAATTTGGGCCTCTCATTTACACGTAAACAGAGTAAACTGATATTTTTTAAAACAGCATCCTAAGGAGATTTTTCAAAACACTGTATTTTCTGGATTCCCCTGGATATGTGTAAACACAATTAAATAAATAAACAGATAAAAAAATATATGTTTATAAAAATATCTAGATACGAGTAAACAGGGCCTTAGACACAGAATAGGGAGAGCTAAAATGTATAACTTTAGACTTGCTGTCATTAAGATGAAGGAAATTATTAGTCATCTTGGATTTGATATCGTCTAAGCAATTAAAGAGGTTTGTCAGTGTGCAAGAGCTATCTGGGGTGACAGGCAGATAAAACTGTGTATCATCTGCATAACCAGCATTGTCTGAAGCCCTGCTCTGTCTTGTCTCTGTCAATCAAATGTTCATCAAAGCCCTGAGTAATGTTAAAGACCTTTGAGCTAATGGCTCTCAGTCTGGTTATTATGGCTTTGGCATGCAATTCTACTGAAAACAAATACTTTCTGTGTGATATACAGTACATATTAATTATGGCCGCCACTAGCGTAGCTCCACTCATGTAGCTCCACTCATGTAGCTCCACTCACATGCCATCAATGATTGAAACACATCTTATGTGTCTTATGAAACCTACTGGGGAAAACTGCCCCACTAGGCTCATAGCACGTAGTAGCTTTTGATCCCCCCTGTTCTAGCAAATCAGTAGGCAAAACAGAGATTTCATGAAATTACTCCCCAACCATTGTGTCCATGACTACAATTGTGGTATGTAGGTCACACAAAGACACAAACAAATTCATAACCACTCATTTGTTGTGTAGAATCACCTAGTGAGAGACAGAAATGCAAAAAACAGTGTACTTCAATTGGTAATATCTTGTGTTGGGAAGATGTGTATTGCATGAACTTTGACATGTAGAATCACTATAGTTGTTTCAAGGTGTATACCGTAGTGGACATCCATTCCAGGGGACCATTCACACACACACACACACACACACACACACACACACACACACACACACACTCTCACAACAAATAAAGAACACACAATACATACATACTTGAAGTAAACTTTTCAGACTTTCAGAATTATAATTTTCTTCAAATGACACATGGTACAATTTGCAGCGATCATATAATTTATTGCTAGGCGCAACATCTAGTTGTATTCACTGTTACAATAAATTACCTAATGCTGTAAACTGTAAATGATGCTGTACTTACCTTGAGGAAATGGATGTGATCCTCTGTGTGTGAAAGCTGCTCCAGCTCAGCATTTCTCTTCTTCAGCTCAGCAATCTCCTGCTCCAGTTGCATCTGGAGTCCTTCAGCCCGACTCACCTCAGCCTTCTCCTGAGCTCTGATCAGCTCTTTTACCTCAGAGCGCTTTCTCTCAATGGAGCGGATCATCTCAGTAAAGGTCCTCTCACTGTCCTCCACTGCTGTCTGTGCAGACCTCTGACAGGCGACACAAAAAGAGGAGGAGTCCATCTAAAACATTTCACCCACTAGTGTTTCCTTTTCCTGCTATCCACAGTGTAGCTGAGTGGAGCTAGAAAGAGGCTCACCATTACAGACTTTTAGAGAGCCTTGAAATGACAGCCAGCTGTTCACAGGTTAATGACTAATAAAATGGATCCACACTGTCCATCTATCAGTTGTATACAATCAATGATTGTTTTTCTCCTGTGATGGTCAGTGCTCACCTTTAGAGTCTCCACAGCCTTCCTCAGTTCCTGCAGCTTCTTCTCTCTCTCATGAAGTCTCTCCTGGGAATTCCTCTTGGTCTCCCCCATCTTCTTCTATATGATCGAAATGACAGGAATAATAAACTACGCCACTAGTTGTCCTCATATGCTCAGTCGTAATATTGCTAGTTCTAGGAGCCTAAAGTTCTATAGAGAAGGGACACTTGTTGAGAAGATTCATAGCAAGCACAATGCAAACCACGGAGCAAACAGTGTCTTCATTAGAATATAGGAGAGACATCATGTCTTTGGTCTTGACCCTGACAGCAGTAATCCTGACCAGATTATTTTATAGAAGAGCACATGGAATCAACAACCAGTAGTCTAGACTGCTGATTGTTTATATGAGCAGACTGTTACACCTTTGTCTACTTAACTTCTTTATATGGACTTCTTGCTGATAGCCTGGAAATCCAGAACCACATCTCAAGATCTAGGCCTGACCACAACCGATAGACCCAATCCATGGGGCAGCATCAAGGTATGCCTATCAGAATGTCTCTGCACTCAAAAGGATGTGATTATGACTGCAGGCTGCTCGCTCAGGTCTTTGCTCTGTGATCGAAGTGTAAATTGATTTGAATAATGGGTATTTTGTGAATATTAACATTCAAAAAATCTGTTGAAAAAATAAAAACAAGTTAAATTACAAGTCCTTCTTCTCCCACTGTGCACCGAGACGAGTAAGAACTGAGTATTTTTACTTTCGAGTCATGACCAGTCTTAAGTATGAGACCGGACTTGAGAACCACAGCACTGACAGATATTAAGAAAATATCCACAAACATTTCCAATAAGACTAGCTTTGCAAATGGACATCTACAGAAACATTTCCCTGTGCTTGATGCAAATTGTAAAAGTCCCATTGCAACATACAACCTGCATTCCACCAGCAGTGCTGTGCCTCATAAGGGTTATAGGTAAAGTTCAATTCTTCAGACAGATTGAGTATGTTCACAGTTTAGAGTTTCTGAGTTCATACTCCTGTTTCATTCACTGATATATACGCTAGTCTGTCTTACAGTTCATTTTCACCTTTTCAGTTATTAGCCTTTCAGGTGTAGCATTTGTGACTTTGCACAGCATTTTAAATCTGAAGGTGTTGACTTAATGACAGGCCTAACTGGTTTGACAATTTGCCATCACTTTGTAATGCCATACACATAAGAGAAGCCTGTATCTTAAAAATAGACTTTCACTGATTCATTTGTCCTATAGATTTGCTATACTATATAATTGAGTAGCCTATCCATACCCTCCTGTCACTTACCTGTTTCTCTGCTCTCTCTGCTGCAGCTGACACGGTGTCATGGCCTTTGTGTTCATCCACCAGGCACAGCAAACAAACACAAGTCTGATCTGTACGACAGAATACCTCTAGGAGCTTCTGGTGTTGAGGGCAGATCTTTTCCTGTATCTGACCCGTGACATCAACCACAGTATGTCTTTTCACTGCGATTAATTCATTATGGCGCTGGAGATGAGTCTCACAGTATGACATCAAACACACCAGGCAAGACTTGACAGCTTTGAGTTTTCTCCCAGTGCAACTGTCACACTCCACATCTCCAGGTCCAGCGTAACACTGTGTAGTAGAAGTAGCTGAGACTCTGGTCTTCCTGAACTGCTCCACAAGCTCGGAAAGAACAATATTTTTGTTTAAAACAGGTCTTGGAGTAAAAGTCTGTCTGCATTGAGGGCAGCTGTAAACTCCCTTCTGATCTTCTTGATCCCAGCAGTACTTAATGCAGCTCATGCAGTAATTGTGTCCACAGACTATAGTCACCGGAGCCTTCAGTGAATCCAAACATACGGAACACAAAAAAAGGTCCTGGTTAGGTGAACTCGCCTCTGCCATTTTTCTTTGTCTCTGAGAAACACTTCACAAAAACCATGGAGAGTGGAGAAGCCTACCACTTTACTTTCTGTTTTGTTTCTACTTCAATGAGTGCATAGCAAGCACAGAGGATGTGGAAATGACTTCCTCGTGGGGTATGTGCAAAACAACCTTTAGTCACTGATAAAGACTGTATTATGTTTCTCTCAACAGGTCCGAAAAGAGTTTTATTCATTTACATTTACAAATACAATCATTCATACATAAACATAAACATAGTGCAAGTCACTAAACAAAATTAACAAAACATTTTATTAATTTAGTCCCTGCAACAACTTGCAAAACAGGCTGTGTCAGGTGACCATTCCAAACTCCATGCTGTTGATCACTCCCTTTAGTAGCCTGGCCATCAACACCAATGGCACCATACTGTGGAGATACTTTGTAGTGAACAGTTTTAAAGAGCACAATTACATAATTTTAGTACAATCTGATTCAATGATGTGCAAATTGACAATAAAATAAATACAAATCTCCTGATAGCTTTCTTCAAATTGATTTTCAATTTCCTTTAGGGGACAGTCTATCACTAATGGGACATCAGCTGCTTTTTCTCTTATTCTGACACTTTACTTAATTTTAAATTAGTATTATTCTTCTTATGCTTTGGTCTAATTGAAAGTGTGTTGTGTGTTGTGAAGACTCTTCAGTACTTAAGATGCAAGAGTCTTCTGAGTAACAGCAAAGGGCCAGGTGATGCAAGGTGCATCTCTTGCCAACTTTCTTACCCTTAGCTACCTCAACAGCATGCTGGACCCTGTGGTCTAATACTAGCCTGCTCCAGCCCTGCCTTCCAGCAGGTGTGCAGATGGGTAGTGAGACTCCAGAGCACAGAGGGGAGGGATGGTGGACAGAGGGGAGGACAAAAGAAAAAACAACAGCTCCTAGACTGCATGACAGGAGTGAGGGGGTCTGTGGCTCCTGCTGCTCGAAGTGGAGACATGCACCTTTCACTCAGTGCATTCAGAGATGTAAGGTAGTGCTCCCACACCTCTGTCATGCCATTCTGCGCAATGGTACACATGTTATCTGATTATCTGACAAATGTTTGTTGGCAAATGATGTCCCCTTTAACCTGCAGTCAGACTACTGTGAATGCACCTCAAATTAAGTGTTGTTCATTTAAGATTTCTACATGCCATTCACTGCCATGACAACCCATTCTGAGTTTAATTTAACTTTCTCAGTATGATACATTAACTTTTTTGGGAAACATTTTTTAATCGGTAGCATATTTTGAAGTGGTGTAGTTAGAGCATGGACTCATCTGTTTCATCTATTCACCTTGTTGTTTGTTTAGTTTGCTTAAAACTAACTCAAGTTTGCTTCCTCCCTTGGTTTGGGCATTTTGGGCCAAATACAAGCACTCAAACTGTGGTGCGGACCAAACACGTGTACCGAGACCCAGCTGAAGAGATTGAAGGGCATGGCTTAAACAGAGAAGTATTGCACTGCTACAACTACAACAAGGGGAAAACAAATGGACACGTTCAGCTCTGCAAAAGCCCAGTAATAAGCACCATCTCACTGATCACAAAAACTGCAGGCTGAGCTAAAAAATAAGTTAGAGCTCACACAAAACCCTGGGTAGAGTGGTTGAGTAAATGTGGTCTGGACCCTGTGCAGGAGGGTCATTCCTGCCCTGTGATCCACATACACTCCTACTCTAGAGCTGGCCACTAGAGGGAGTTTAGTCTCTTCATTATTGTGTCTGATAGAGGAACTGAGGCTGAAACAGCTGGGCAGACTCCAGGACTGATCATTGGCTCTAAATCCACACTCATTAACCCCTCCTTTCCTGCTGATGCTTTTATATGAGACTGATATAGAAAACTTCCCACTCCACTTCACCTCCCAGTAGCAGCGCCCAGACACACATTCTCTACACAGCACCTGTCCCAGCCTATCAAATCTCTCTGGATGATCAGGACATGACTGGAGCTCATCTCTCCACTCCACCCTACTGTTCCCCTCTGACAGATGGAGACAGGTGTGAACTGAAATCTGATACAGGAAAAGACAAGACAAACTTAGATTTCAGAGATGTGGTGGTGGTGTGTGTGTGTGTTTGTGGTTAGTCTGTAGTTCATAGCTCATGGCAACATTGCAATTTATTTTGTTTTTTTGTTAATGACAGGCTTCTGCTATCTTTGACTATGACTCCAATAACCATGTGCTAACCAGTAACAGGATGTCTCTTTCTGGATCAAGACATAGTTGATTATTCTGGCTATGACCGATAGACTCAACCCAAGGGGCGGAATCAGCTGTTGTTTTTCAAACTGCTTCTGCATATAATTCGTAGCCTAACAAGCTACTGCTAGCACCATCAAGATTTCTAGGTTACCGTCACAGCCCTGTCCTCATCATGCTAAGCCCACCCAATGACTCTTCACAAGGACAGAACACTGTGATCGGTCCGACCAAAGACATTCCTGCATAGCAAAACGATTTGCTGCCACTAGGGGACGTCTAGATTTCTAGGGCATATCTGTCCAGCTTTTGTCTGTGCTCAACAAACCTCGACAGATGCGCCAGTAGTGGGATTATTCTCCTGAATGGTAGATGTCGCTGTTGCACTAACAGGTACAGAACCAATGGCTTTGACTGGTAAACAACATTCTAACATGACTAGGCAGGCTTCTTTTAATGGTGACTTAAACAGGGTAAATCCCTAAATATTTCTGGTGAGTGTTTGTATTCATTCTCTGGTAGTATTAGACATTTTGTCTAATGTTTAAGTCAGTAAAAATGTCTGGAGTGATGTGAGGACAGAAGGATTACTATTAGGCTAAATTTAGCCAACAAGACTTTCAAAATGGTTCTACTATGCTGTAAGAAGTTAATACAACTGAAGAAATAGTTATGTGTCAGATAGTGGGTAGTATAACGCTTCATCGTAGAAGAGGGTGAAATACAATCATGCATCTCCATGTAGTTGCCTACGTTGTGAATGGGCCAGCTGAGGGGCGCGCAGGGGCTGTCTGGTGCACAACCTTGCAACGGGCCCTTAAAATCCGTTGTGCAACAGTGGGTCTCATGTCATTCTGACAGTACAAAAGTGTGGGTGACCATGTCACACAAAGGTGTAAATTGCCCTTAAGCCTCCTAATAAGACTCTAATAAAAAGCATCCCACTGACTGGCACTCAGAGCAGAATGTGAGGAGCAGCAGGGTTGAAGATACCAGCAAGAAGAAGTGAAGGGGTCCAGTGTGGGGAAACACTGGACACACTCACACTGCTGCTGCTGCTCTGCTCACTGCTGCTGCTGTGAGAGGCATGCCACTCACAGCTCCTCAGCCTGATGTTCAGCAGGTGTTTTACTAATACTAATACTAAGCTATATTAACAGATCAGTCCTTGTAGTAATGCAGCGTCACAGACATTGCACAGCATACCTTGGTCTGAGGCAGTGGGCTGAAGCAGAATGAAACTGAACTGCTCCTGACCTGAAGTGTGTGTGTGTGTGTGTGTGTGTGTGTGTGTGTGTGTGTGTGTGTGTGTATGTGTGTGTGTGTGTGTACAACACACCAGAGTCAGACCAACTTCATTGTTGCATTACTGCAACTGATGTTGAGTGCTGCTGTGAATGCAAGATGCTCCATAATGTGTGTATGTGTGTGTGTGTGTGATAAACCAGACCAACTTACACTTTGAAAAGTCTTTGGTTACTGGCTCAGAAAGAACAGCTGGGACATCAGACACTAAGACAAAAATAACAAGTAATTAAAAAAGTGTATACTGCGTAAACTATAAATCCTACAATACATGCTAGTTTGATCAATTATACTACATACAAATCCCACATACAGTACATTTAAAATCTTATCAATGCAGATAAAGAAAGATATTATGATATATGTTATTAGATGATATTGCTAGTCTCCAGCAGTTGCTGTTATACTTATAACAATTTCTACATATATCTGACTGGAATCTTGCTGTAGTTATGGCACATCTGTGTGAGAATACCTTAAGTGTAGGCATTTATAATTAATTTTGCTGTAATTATGTATCCATGACTAGACTAAATGAATTAGACCAACCTGCTGCAGGGATATTCCGGATTTTCTGCTTTAAGACATCATCCAGCTGTCCTTTCAGTGTGGAGACAGATTTCTTCACAGCCTCAAAAGAGCAACTGTTGCTGATGTGAAAGTAGGATACGTCTTGGTCTTGGATACGTGTTAGGCCTCAGAGCCATAGAAAGGGTAGGCTAAGTGGAAAATACATCATACAATGCTTTGGTGGTGTAGTTTATGGGGTTCAGTAGTATTTTACATGTCTGATCATTTATGTTCATAACAATAGAAGATCATTGACCCTGCTGCACAACAATGCACTGAATAAAATCTTTAAGATATTTGATATATCTGTAGTTTAAGGTGTTCAGTAGTTGCATTGAGTATTTTTGCATTTTGGATCACAGTGTTATCATTTAATTTCGCTAGTATTAGCTCCTAAAGCTCCATTGCCAGTTTTCTGAAAATGTGTTGGCACAGTGATTATGTCACCCAGCAGTCAAGTGGGTGACTCATGATCTACATGGTGAAATCTCTATACTATTATTTATTTTTTCAGATAAAAGTGTGTGCTAAATGCCAGTCAAGTTTACTTCATCTTTATGGTCAGTAGGCTACTATAACGCATAATGAATAATAACATCTATCCATTTATGCACCAGAGCAGCCTAGTTCTCAACAGCAGTTCTAATTAATACTTGCATTAACAAAACATAATTACAATGTCAACAATTGTCAACAGCTTGATTTTCTAGACATAGTTAAAATTTAGGCTAATTAACAGTCTGAAAATAAATTGGTTCTTGGAGATTCGGTTCTGGCAGTCTTTTAGTGCAAGTGATGCAAACAATATGGCTGACTTGGAAGTGGGCGGAATTGGATACCCAACCTGCTGTCCTACAGGCTGCAAGACATACTTGGGAATGGTGGGTGGCTAGACGTACCCACTGAGCAAAACTATTTGCTACCGCTGGGGTGTGTCAAGATTTCTAGGCTAGATCATTTCTCTTCCACACAAAAAAGTGAAAGGGCTTGATATTGCACACGCAGTAGAATGACACGACGACTTAAAATACTGATAGCAGCAACATTGGTAGGGGAGCTTAATGGTATCTGTAAAATACCAGTCCCCGATACCCATCCCAACTGAAAACACACTCTCACACTTAATGTGTGGTATTAATTGTATTGGCTATGTTACAAGAAATTGCATAATGTAATAAACTGTACATTATACTGTACTTACCTTGAGGAAATGGATGTGATGTGTGTGAAAGTTGTCCCAGCTCAGCATTTCTCTTCTTCAGCTCAGCAATCTCCTGCTCCAGCTGCATCTGGAGTCTTTCAGCCCGACTCACCTGAGCCTTCTCCTGAGCTCTGATCATCTCCATCACCTCAGAGCATCTTCTCTCAATGGAGCGGATCATCTCAGTAAAGACCCCCTCACTGTCCTCCTCTGCTGCCTGTGCAGAGCTCTGATAGGAGACACACAAAGAGGAGGAGTCCATCTAAAGCAGTGGCTGTCAAACTGAGGTACATGTACCCCTGGGGGTACTTGGATCAGTTGAAGGGGGTACACAAAATAAATCTATGAATGAGTTCTCAGCTTTTACCAGCATAGACATAAACTTCAGGTACAGACTATATGACTATCCCCAAAACAACCCACTTGCTGCTGCATTATTATGTACCATATATAATATGCAGAAATGCTGAAATAATAATGGTGCAGGGGGTACTTAGTAGCTTAGCTGGGGGGTACGCAACAGTTAAAAGTTTGGGAACCACTGATCTAAAGCATTTCACTCACTCACCATTTCCCTTGCCTGCTTTAGCTGACGGCTAAAAAGTGGCTCTGCATTACAGACCCCTAGAGCGCCTTGATATGACATCCAGCTATTCACAGGTTAATGACTAATAAAATGGATCTACACTGTACATCTATTCAGTCAATGGTTGTTTTCTCCTGTGATGGTCAGTGCTCACCTTGAGAGTCTCCACATCCATCCTCAGTTCCTGCAGCTTCTTCTCTCTCTCATTAAGTCTCTCCTGGAAATTCGTCTTGGTCTCCCCCATCTGCTTCTGTATGATCGAAAAGACAGTTATAATAAACTACACCACTCTAGTTTCTCTCAGATGCTCAATCATAAGCCTCAAGCCATGGAAAAGGGACACTTGTTGAGAAGTTTTATAGCAAGTAAAAAACACAGAGCGGTACCTTTATTGGCAGACAGGAGAGATACCATGTCATTAGTCATGACCTTGACAGCATTCATTTTGACCTGACACAGAAGAGCAGATGGAATCAACAATCAGTAGTCTACACACTATTCTGTGCAGCTCTGCTACTAACATATATTTTAAAAAATATATCTCAAATCTCCAATAAGACTACCTTTACAAATGAACATATACAGAAACAACTATTCTGTGTATCTCTACTACTGACAGATACTAACAGAAACAACAATTTTCTGCGCCTGGTTTGGGCATTCGGGCATATCCCTCTCTGTGCTTGTTGTGTTTTTAATAAGTTTTGTTGTATTAGTCCAATATCCACTGTCATATTGAGACAAAACCCAAAATGACAATTCGTAATCAAACATACGAGTGTTCAGAAATCAAGGCTTTGAACTGGTTCATGGAATATAAACTAATCAAATGATTGACATTTTGCTATGAACTTGAAATGTAGGCTACATGAACAGAACTGCCACTGCCAGTTAAAAAACATTGATTTTGTCCTTTCAATAAGTTTCTGCTTTTCTGCAACAATTTATAAGGACAGAGAGACCATCATAGGCCTACTAAAGGGAAGGGCACCCAATTCCTGACACTTAGTCATGGGAGAAGAATGATGAAAATGCAGTAAGAACGTTGTTAGTTTTGTTAATTGGCTGTAACAAAAATCCATATTTGTACAAACCCTGAAATGAGTGATTATGCTTCCCGTTATGCAAGTCAGCCTGTGGTAGGCATTTTCATCTATGGAATTTAGAATTATTAATTTGGAATGATGGAATGATCCATTTGCTTTTTATTTTCAAAAAATGACATAGACATATTCCTAAAGTTAGTTCGTGTTACATATTCGACAGATATTCAGATTTTCGTTGAATGGTTCTGTATATTCAATGTCACTTTCATTCACTGTTGTACAGGCAGCACACGCCCATGCTCTGTCCATACAGTACTGTATTTCAATAGCTTCCAACTTTTTGGATGTGTGTAGTAAAAATCAATGTAGAATGCTTTGGCCACATGGGACTACTGTTCATACAGCACATTTTTTCTAATACCTCCTCGCTTTTTTGGATGATATTTGTGGAATATCTGACATAAAACTAACTTCACCACATTTTTTTAGAATCCTTACTCATTGTTTTTTACTCATTAAATCCTTACTTATTGTTATGCTGTACAATTGAGCAGTCATACCTGCCTTTCGCTTACCTGTTTCTCTGCTCTCTCTGCTGCAGCTGACACAGTGTCATGGCCTTTGTGTTCATCAACCAGACACAGCAAACAAACACAACTCTGATCTGTGCAGCAGAATACCTCCAGGAGCCTCTGGTGTTGAATGCAGATCTTGTCTTGTATGTGACCTGTGACATCAACCACAGTATGTCTTTTCACTGTGATTAATTCATCATGGAGCCTGAGATGATTCTCACAGTATGACATCAAACACACCAGGCAAGACTTGATGGCTTTGAGTTTTGTTCCAGTGCAGCTGTCACTCTACATCTCCAGGTCCAGCAAAACACTGTGTAGAAGAAGCAGCTGAGACTCTTGTCTTCTTGAACTGCTCCACAAGCTCGGCAAGAACATAGTTTTTGCTTAACACAGGTCTCGGAGTGAATGTCTGTCTACACTGGGGGCAGCTGTAAACACCCCCCTAATCTTCCTGATCCCAGCGGCCCATAACACAGCCCATACAATAATTGTGTCCACAGGGAATTATCACTGCATCCTTCTTTGTAAATCTTTATAAATCAGAACAAATTGAACATGTGAAAAGGTTCTGATGACTTGAATTTGCCTCTTCCATTCTTGCCGTCACCAACATGCACGTCTCAAAGCAGTAGCCTAGAGTCTCAAAGCTGTTCTTTACAAAAATGTACTTTCAGTTTTGTTTTATTCATTGCCATCTAGTGGAAATATCTAGTAGTAAACAGCTCAATAGAATAAAATTTATATATTTCCTGCCTTATGATGCCATGCAAATGTACAGGATTATTATTAGGATTATAAATTCTTTCGAAAGAAATCTAAGAGTGCCTCTCCCCTCCTTGTTCGGTTCTCACCCATGGAATGTATACACAGTTGATATCACCATTATGTAGCCTGATGGAACATACAGTATAGCTGTTGTTTTTCCCATTTGTTGCTTTGATCTTAATATCACATACAAATTATCAATTGACATATTGATAATTGTCAGGTCTGCATCGGACCTGGTCACGGCCACGCCCCCTCTCTCAGCACCACAGACTCAAAGCTCATCTCCTCGTTTGCACTCACCTCCTCGCACACGATCCCCTTCACCTGAGTTCTAATTGGTATCACCTGGTCTCCACCTTACTTAAGTCTCCCCTCGGCTTCACTCTTTGTCTGGTTTTGTCAATGTTCCGTCATTGTTACCCTGGACTCTAGCCTGTGTGTTTCGCTTCCTACGTTCCCGTGATCTCCCGTGTATTTCCTCGATTCCTAAGTTTGTATTTCTTCTCCATTGAGTTTATTCGTGTATTCTCTGCTACAGTAGCAGACGTGACTTTTGTTATTCTCGTTAGTGAAACCTCTGAGCGTTGTTATCTTATCTTATCTTTCGTTGTTAACTCTAACCTGATTTTGTTATCCCTGATTTCTGTTAAGTCATTAAATCCTCATTTGTTTTGAAACTGTTGTCTCTGCCCGTCTGAGTCTGACAATAATATGCAAACAGTAGGACAGATATTTACATTATTCTGCTTATAAATGTGGTTTTTCATTATAAATAAAAGTGGAATAAATCCTGCAACAGCCTACGGATTGTCACCCATGAGCATGTTATGATGCTTTACTTTAGGCTCCTGTGATAATAATCTGGGAATCGGTTAACCTCCCTCCTGATCAATGACATCTGAAAAAAATGTTTGATAAATGTCTCATTGGTCCAGACAGCTTCAGAGACGTTCCAGTGACAGATGCTTTGGCCCATGGGGTTCTTCCTCCTGACAGCTTCCTGGTCATTTTCAATTATAATGTCAGGCAATATTGAAGTTGACTCTTCAAGTGACATTCAATTGGCATTTTTGTTACCATTTATTGTGACATCATAATCAATGCATTGGAATAATCATGCACACTCAGATACGAATGTCAAAGCATGGTGACATAACATTTGAAATGTGAAATCTAATGCAAACACCTTCTGATCTGGAAATAGAAAATTAATGTGTAAAGGGTCGTTCACACCAGGAACAATAACTATACAGTAACTTAACAGTATTTCTGTCCACACTGACCAACAATAAGGACAGTCTCTTTTCATGTTAATGAATGTCTAATGTCTAATGTCTGAATGTCTAAATTCTATGGTTTCTGATTAATCCCTCTGGAAGTGATCCCAATCATACTGTTGCACAAGTTTTTTTGCTACACCACAATACATTCCATATGCTGTTTCACTGTTCAGCCTATGTTGTATCACATTTTTGTGCTTATTTTCCTACCGATAGCACTTAGACCATGGACAACAGGGCTATGGATTGATTCACTTCGTCCTTTAATGAAGCTTGTTGGGAGAGGATTCCATTTGATTTGAATTTCTATGTATATTAATTAAAAACTCAAATTCTTTAGTATATGTGCTGTGGATGTCTCAGCATATTTGCAAAGCGTAGCTGGTAGCATGGATGAATACTAATTACATGATATGATGTTTTAATTAAAAAAAAAAACATTGCAGCAAGGAAAAAGAACTACAAAGCTAAAAGGGATGATCTGAATGTTTGAAAAATATATAGTGATCATTTCAAATAAAGTAAAATTCAGATTCACAAGTCCATTGATACAACAGAGAGCACTCTTGATCATTCCATTGTCTCCCATAAGCCTTGGCACAGTCCTCACCAGTATTGGCGTCATTTGGTTCGTTTGCCATCCACAACCTACAGTCAAAATACAGTAATAGTAAATTACAATAAAAAGTTACTCAAAATCAAACAGCTGTAGTTCAAGCATATGTCAGAATCAGCTAATTCTGTGTTGCCTGAGGACCAGGGCAGTGGCTCCCAACCTGTGGGCCGTCAACGTATTGCAGGTGGGCCATGAGAGGCCTATCATGAAAGACTACAAAGGATTACTAAAAAGGATTGAATGGTTAAAGTAAACAATATCCAAAGGGATTTTAAATTAAAGTATATTGTCAGTCTTTCCCTCAGCTGGAAGTTCCATGCAAGGTTGGATTGGTATTATGGGTAATGCGAGCTGCTAAACTCTGCTTTTAAACTTCATGGAGACGTGGCTGATGGGTAGAAAAATATGCACTATGGCCTATGTTTTCAATGGTTTCAGCTCATGAGACCTAGATTTGAAATTTTTTAACAACAACATTGCTCAAAGTTACATTGAATAAATGAAGAAATTACTTAATCTCATTCTTGTCTCAGAGTTATGAATATACGCTAAAAGTTCCGGTGGGCCGCGGAAAATTTTCAGAACTGAATTTGGGCCTCAACAGTATAAAGGTTGGGAAGCTCTGGTCTAGGGTGCCTTAAGCTGCCATAGAAGTCCAGTCAGTGATACTGAATAACATTGCATGTGTTGATATTTTTTGTTTATGTTCTAAGCAGATGCTTTTTCCAAGCTAAATTTCATCATATACAGTGTGAAACAAAGACCAAACAACATGGCAGGTCGCCATTCCCTTCAGGGTGCTCAGAGAAAGGACTAGTAAGATAATGAAGAAATATCAGCTGAAGGTCAACGTTGTGACGACAATGATACATCTGCATGTTCTAGCCAATTCCACTGCACAACGTCTTGCAGCCTGTCTTCACATCCATCCTCTCCATGTTGTCTGACTGTTGTCTGTCCTTGTCTACATATCTTTGCAATCTTCGCTGGTCTGTAACCATGAGGAAATCTTTCTGCCTTTATTATGATTTCTTAATATAATGATAATGATAAACTTTCATCAAAAAAAGTCATAAAAATCTAAAGAGAGAGAGAGAGAATCAAACATGGGAAGGTTATGGGCAGCAAAATAATTTTTAGCTGATTATGACTCTGACCCATTTGTAAGTGGAGTTCCATCTACCCACTTCCAGTGCCCCTCTCTTTGTGTGTCTGTGAGGCCGATCCAGGTTTCTTTTAAGTGTGTTGAGATAAAGTCCTGTCACAGGAAAAGAAATACAATTTTCCTTGAGATTTATACAATATCTTCAAGCTATACAGACACATACTGGCACATACAAGATCAACCATGTAACCATTTACTTGCCCAAACCTCTTCCATTCACACACACACGCAGACGCACACGCACACAGACACAGGCACAAACACACACACACACCTGTTCCTCTTGGCTGTTGATGATCACCAGGTCAGCTCCTCTCTGCCTGCAGTCCTCTCGGGCCCCATCCCAGTTTTTCTCCTCAGTGGAAAATAAGTAGAGGTTGTCCTGAAAGCTCTTCCACCCAGCTGCTGTTAGGACGCAAAAAGAATCATTATGTAGCTTTAGAGAAAAATGTGTTTCAGTAATGACAAGCAGAATTGCTGAAACATGAACCTTCCACAGCTAGTAAAGCTAGTTAAAGTGAAGTTTGAAAGTCACTGCATGTTGACTGCATTCATCGTAACTTTGAAGTATTAATTGAATCCATCAGAACATTAGAACCACTCATCATAACACTGGAATCAAGCTTACCTAGGGTTTCAAGTTTCTTTTGAATTCTATCTCTCTGTTCAGCCAGTTTTGTGAAATTGGTCCATAGCTGGCCTATTTCTTCAACCAATGAATTATATTTCATCTGACACTCATTTGTAGCTGAAAAACAGAATCAGTTAGCAAATGTTCATGTCAGTGTACATGATTATGAAACCGTAACAGTACTTCAACCATAGCCCTGTTGTCTGAGCTCACTGAGTGTCTTGGTAGGAAGGAAAACGAATGAATTTGGTACAACATAGGCCAAAATAGGTAGCTTATGCTAACTGAATGGGGCCATGGAAAATTCAAATGAAAGTTAGTTCATGGACCCATTCAGGTAGTGTTAACTGCTGGTTTACTATTTGGTCTATGTTAGCATTATCTGCTGGTTTACTATTCTGTCTATGCTCACATTCTGTGATCTCAAACAACATGGCTGTGGTTGGAAGTACTTTAAGATGCCGGAATTATAGACTGAATTAGTTATTTGTTTTAGTTAGCTGTTTGGAAAAAAGAAATAATATTACAAAACTTCCACTTCATTAGGATTAAATACGGACCTTGCTCCAGTTCCTTTTGGAGATGGTCTCTCTCTTCTGTAATTTTGGTGATCATATAGGTGTAATTCAGTTGCTGGTCTTGGTCTTCAGCCAGTGAGCTGTGGCCCACATTCATTGCTGAAAGATGGTATAAGTTAGCTGAAGAGTTTATATCAATGCCAGCTAATATAATTATAATAAAATATTTTTGCACCACAACTGTACACATACACAATGTATGAATAAAATGTGCTCACCGTGAAGGCACAGAGTGTTACTGTATCAGTTACCAACATCATTATTGATGAACATCATCGTATTTCAGACCCATCTCCCACCTGTTTTATCATTTTGTCATGATCCTGCTCTCGACCACCCGGCCTCCTACTGGTCTATTTAAGTGTTGCAAGTTCTGTGTTTGTTTACCTTTCCCATGTGCTCATGTTTTGCTGTCTGCCCTGCCCCTTTCTCTCTTCCCGCTCTGCACCCGGTCCTCACGTCCTTGATTATTGTAATGATTTTCACCTGTTCCTTGTTTGTGTCATTGCCCTGTTCCCTATATATTCCCCAGCTCTCTCCTTGCTCCTTGTCTGATTGTCTGACCGTGTTCCGAGTGTTCTGAGTTACGTATCTGTCTGCTAAAGCCTGTTCTCTTGTGCCTGTTCGTGTTATCGCTGTTTTTGCTTTTCCCCTGTGGATATTTTTGGATTTAGAACTGCCTTCCAGTTATCTGGACATTTGGTTTTTTTTGTGATCTTCTCCTGCCTGTCTGATCCCTGACGAACTTTAAGCCCTGCCGATCTTTTGTGTGTTTATCCCCTGAACTCTGTTTTTGGATTACCTTTGTTGGATTACCTAAGTTTTTCTTCCACTCGATCTTCTGAGCTTTGTTCCCCTTTTTGCTACTGCCTTGTTTCACTGTAAATAAACCACCTCTGTTTCGATCTGCATTTGGGTCCGAGTCTGTACGTTACACATTTTGTCTATAATTTACAAAGCCCTAACATCAATGAAATTAATATGTTTGCACCCCCCAACACACACACAATTCTGCTACTCAAATGTGGGCAGGTATGTTATGATATAACTAGCAGCTATTCTTTTGTAGTGGATTCATTCTAACTTAAGTCATCAAGTTTCTCATGAAGTCTGTCTCTCTCCTCTGCCAGACTGGTGTAGTTGGTTAGAAGTAAGTCTCTTTCTTCAGCCCATGGCCTTATAGTCATTTGGCATTTATGTATGGCTAAAAAATAAAATTATATAGCTCAAGGAGCATGCCAGGTGTTTGCAAAATGCACTCCTTTGCTCAGAAATAAATAAACAAATGAATGAATAAATAAATACAAATAAAAAAAGGCTCACAGTAAAACCGTAAAGTGACATTTAGCATCACTTGTAGGAGACACAGAAGTCCAAAACTAATGCCAACTCTTCGGTAAACTAGAATGAAAACAGTCAATTTATTATTAATTATAATTATAAATCCCACTTGGTAACACTTTATATCAGCTCATCTCTGTGAAATGCCACTTTCTGTGCTATTTCATTACTTTGATGTAGCTAGATGTGGATATATAATCTGAATCATTCATTCATCTATAAATTGTGATCTATAGATTAATCTTCTTGATGGACTTACTTGTCTTCTGGTCCAGCTCTACATTTCCTCTTGATCTCATGTTTTGATTGTCCTCTTCTGTGAAGCCTTCAATCTCCATTTCATCTCATTTTCATTTCAAGCGTTTAGTCATCATATATGTGGCTTCAAATAACATGCTCTCTGCTGTGCTGAAAGAGGAACTAAGAGGCAAAATATCATATCATACATATCGTTGCAACAACATGTCAACTGAATTTAAAGGTTTTTAAACATTTACTATTTTACTTTTTCACCATTTGCTGGATTTTCTCATCAAGTGTGTTGGCCAACTAAAATAGTAGATGTTTCAAGCCTTTTTCAGCCGAGCAAAGAAAAAGAAACAAAAAGGAAGTGAGACTGATGGCTGCCGTTTAAAATAAATTAATTAATTAAAATAAAAGGAACAAAGCCAAAGACACTGTTAGCAATCTTGATAATCTAAAAGTGACTGACCTTATTTTCAAGCCACATGAATGCAACAAGAAAACAACAGCTTTTTACCATCTTACAAATATTTCCAGAATGAATACTGAATACTTCAATGACCTTTTGAAGGCCTTCAACAGATACAAAAGGCTGCAGCAAGAGGTCTTACCACATCTATCTATAGATATCAAACTGACTTGCCTGTTTTAGAATGTGCATATTGGAGGTGAAAAAAGTACAGCCCTAAGTGTGAACACAGTTTTTCACTTCTGTGCAAGGTGACATCTTCTGTCAAAGCACCACTAGCACCATTGCAAAAGCTCCTTTTTACAGAGTGACTGCAGAGGTGCAGGGCTGCAATTTTTCCTAAAATGTATTAAACTTCCATTTTAAAGACTTGAAAAACGTGAAAGACTTTTGTGTCAGCATATCAACTAACACTACTGACCTCTCATCTCAACAATGCAGCCATTCTGTTAGTTGGAGGTTTGGGGATTATTGCAACCACTGAATGTTCTTGGAACAGAGGCATTCATCAAAATTGTAATCAAACGAAAACAAAGCTTCAAATGAGACCAATAGAAATTTATAAGAATGTCTCTTCTTAATTTAACCTCCTCTCATATACCTCATAGTCTGTTATCACCAACAAATTCAGTCAATTTCAAGTTCCAACATGTGGCATAGGGAAGTGTGCATAAGCTAGCTGACAGAGTTCTAGCTATATATATGCTGTCTGGTGTGAAACACTTCCTGTGAACTATTCTGCTTGGCCAACAGATGGGTGTTGGGTGGGTGGAATACATTTCAGAACAAAGTAACAAAAATGTTTTATATTGTAAGAATTCAGTACATTAAGTAAAATTTTGAATTCAGAAGAAGTGCAGTAAGTTTTTATTTTATAGTTTCAATACATTACATGTATGTGTACAGTACATTTACATGTACAATTCTGTCATTCTACATCTACATACATTTACATTTATGCATTGGGTAGACACTTTTTGTAAAGTACTTGGAAACTCAGACGAACCCAAATGCAGATTTACAAAAAATTATTTCTTAACAGTTTCAAAAAATCACAAAGGGGGAAACGCTCAGAAGATCCAACAAACAAAACAGTAATCCAAAAGCAGGTAGATAAATGTCCAAACAAAAACAGTGATCCAATCACAGTAAAAATAATCCACAGAATCAAGGGGAAGAAACTCAGAAAACTCCGATGGGCAAAAAACACGGGATGGGAATCAAGGAACATAGAAGTCGAGAGAAACGACAGGTAACAATTCAAAACTCGAGACTTACGACAGGTACACGGTCAGACAATCAGACAAGGTGTAATGGAACGACTGGAGAATATATAGGGAGGAAAGCAATCTAACAAACAAGAGACAGATGAGGTTCATTACAGAAATCAAAGACATGAGGAGCGGGTGCAAAGCAGGGGAGGAGAAAGGGGCAGGGCAGAAAACCAAAACAAGAGCACATGGGTGAGGTAAACAAGACACAAAGGTAGCAGTACATAGAAAGTCCAGTGGGTTGCCGGAGTAGCAGGGAGTAGGATCATGACACTTTTATCCAAACCAATTTAAGCTACCACTCTAGCTACAGTGCAGAAGAGCAAGGAGACTTAAAAGGAGACTGCCAGGAGGAGAGAGTGCAGAAGGGTAGTTAAGAGCAGAAGAAATGTTGTGCAGGGTAAGTGCATTCCAGGTGTAAGGTTGTTTGGAGTGTTAGGACACCCTCTCAGAACAGCTGGGTCTTCAAGAGCTTTTTGAAGCCACAGGAATGCCTCTGCTCTGGCATTCATGTCAGAATGGTTCTTCTTTGGCAAGTCCATCTAATATTCAGATTACAATCAACATCATTCCACTCTCTTCCAAAAGCGATGACACAGTCCTCACCATTGGCATTGGTGTTTTCATTTTTGGGTTCATTTTTTATCCACAACCTTGTAAATAATATCACCATGAGTTTAAATTACATGAATTAAAACGGCAATCAGCTTCAACAAATATGTTCTGTGCAATATGTATGCTGTTGAACCTCCATTCAAGTGCCTTAAGAGATGTTAGAAAGTGAAACTAGCTTAAGGGTTTCAGCTATTTATCTAGAGCTCTCAATGCCCAGTCCATGGTGCTGCACATTGCTTATTACTTTTCTTTCATTATTACTGCATTATGTATTGTGTTTTAAATGGACTGTCATGGTACAGAGATCCTGGACATCCTTTAACATTTGTAGTGTTCAGTATTTTTAGCTGGTTCTTCTTCTCACCCATTAGTCAGTGGAGTTCCATCCACCCACTTCCACTCTCCCTCTGTTTCTCTGTCTGACAAACCAATCCAGGTTTCAGGTGTATATTCTGAAATGAAGTGCTTTGAAATGAAGAATAGATAAAAAAAACATTTCCCTTCATTTTGTAGAGAGCATTTTAGTTAGCATTAGTTTGTCTCAGGTAAAACCAAGGGATCATACATTTAACTATTTCTACCTACCTACCTATCCACCTTTCCTTCTCACCTGTTCCTCTTTGCTGTTGATGATCACCAAGTCAGCTCCCTTCTGCCTGCAGTCCTCCCGGGCCTCATACCAGGTTTTGTTTTCAATGGAGAAGAAATAGAGGCTGGACTGAAAACTCTTCCATCCACCTGGGAAGATATGATAAGAATTATTTGAATTACCTAACAATCTAACCACTTAAAAGTTTCTAACTAGTTAAAATTTCATAACAAATACCAGGTTTTTGAAGAACAAAGCTCACCCGAAACTCAACGCAATGTTTTCATGACTATTTCTTCTTTACAGCTCTCTCTTCTTTTCACTGTGTATTCAGATAATTGTGAGGAAATCATAACTAAGTGCTATAAAAACTGTTATGTGTTAACAAACTGCTATTCTTGACAGCAACTTTAATGTTTTTGTGGACAAACATATTTTTGCTGGCTGAACCAAAAATTATCAACAGTTTATGAGTGAACTGGAGAATACAGGTAACTATAGTTGCATGATAGACATTGTCATGCCTCCCTGTCAGTTTCACCTGGTTTCCCCCTGATCACTTGCCCCTCCCACTCACTCATGTTTTCTGATTGAATCACTACGTGCTCTCCTGTTGCTGGTTTCCTGCTGTATATTTAATCCCTTGTCTCCCAACCACCTCTGTTCCCTAGTCAGGAGGGAGAAGCCTCATGCCCATCTGCTTTTGCCTCTGCACGTCGCTGTCGCCGCACATGGACCCGAGCCCCGAGTCCCAGGCTTCATCCGGGGAAGAGGCAGGGGCCTCGGACCACTCTGAGGAGTTCTGAGCCCTCCGCCGGGTCCCCCCTCCACCCACCCGGGGTGGTGGCACTCTTTGGGACTTCTGGGGCCGTCCCTTGGGGGGGGGGGGCAGCCATCTTTTGGCATGGTTCCATTCAGGGTAACATTTGGCTACTCTTTGGCTAGAATGTGGAATTTGGGAGTTTTTTGGGGCAGTTACGGCTACGTTTTGGAGTTCCATAGTGGGTTTTGGGCAGATTTCAGGTTGATTTTGGCCTCATTTGGTTATTATTTTGGCCAGTTTTGGGCCAAATTTGGGTCAGTTTTTCAGGCTTTCTTAAGACTACAGATCCTGTTCAACCTAGCCTAGCAATCACCTCAAGTACCCTAGCAATTACATTCTCTAGTTAAATTTTGCCATTAGCTTCCTTTTTATTTTTTTCTATTGTGTACATATTACTCTGCGAATAACTTTGAATTCCACATTATAATAATCCCTGGATAACTTCCATGACTTGTTTCCCTTCCATGCCAGAATTGTATAATTCAACCCGGTTTCACTCTAAAATGATATGCAGCTTGTCAGGGGTGTGTTTCCCATACAACTATAAATGTTAGCATTGAACCATCATGGTATGATGTATAGTTGTACTACATACCACAAATACCACTGTTTCCAAAAAATCATGGTACCATGATGTTTGCACTATGTTGGTCTGTACCGCCTTGTTCCTACTACCATGTAGATGATTTTCAGATGTTTTAGAAGACTATCGTACCACAAAGACCTGAAACAAAGGCAGTGTTTTCATGTGTTACGATGGTCTGGAATGAGTAATTATTTTTTTATGCTTAAATTATTAAAAAGTTAGGGAGAATTATACCTGTGTAGCAGTGTTGGAAAGCCACATGAATGGATTTGTATTAAGAGACATTCCATGTAGTTTATAATTGCTTATTTGCTTACCTTTACATGGAGGTGGGAATTCTGGGAATTGCAGTTTTGTGTACTAGGTTTACGTGTCAAAACTGTGCAACACTGGTTGAATTTCTAATGTATTCATTTTCTTAGAGAAGTGAAATGTATAATATGTATGCACTGGAGTAATATAGAGTTGAAAGGTCACAAATCGCGCGAAAGCCAGGAGAGAAGGGAAAACGATTTACTGGAAGTTGGACACAATCTCCGTCTTCGCAGTAAAAGTAACGTGACGAATGTATTTGAATGTAGAGACTTGCATTAGTTCTTACGTGTGCAACAGAATGTACAACAGAACTATACAGCAGTGACTGCGCAAACAAAATGTTTGGTAGAGTTAATGTGAGTGCACTCGACGAAGCCTTTGAAGTTAGCTATTCATGCTAAGCGCATTTAAGGAGACGTCTAACATTGCTGCTACTCACGGGAGAACTGCGTAGATTTCTTCGCACTGCTTTGAGATTCCAGACTTCATACCGACGGGGTATTGTCGACTGTCATCGCTGCAAAGACTGCAGACATTGTCGGTGAGATGAACTACCCACTATGCGAGCAATTTGGATTAAGGTACCCTGATTTTATTTCTTTGGCGCATATGTGAGTGAAGCAGCCATTTACGCCGAACCCAAGCATCGCTTCAGGCTTGCTACGGTTAGGTTGGGGCTGAGTTTAGGATCGAGGTGTGAAGTGTGTGCGTGGGTCTACATGTTTTATTTGTGCATTTACGTTACAGTAAGATTGTGTGTTAATGGTTAAATTTCAGTGGGTTAATTGTAGCCTACTAATTATGAGACAGTTTCAAAGATATAATTTCTGTTACTTTTGAAAGTTATTCGCAGAATACGTCTTTATTTTAACTTAACTTTATTTTTTACAGTGTAGCCTTTGCATAAGGTGGTGTAGCCAATAGCCTCATGAGGAAATAAGAGACATAAGTGAAAGCAAATACATTTAGTGAGAAGCCTGTCTAGATATAATTCATTGCTCAAGGTCAGTAACAATGAGGATAGTCTTGAGTGTTAAGTCTATGCATTTCACATGATTTATGTCCCGTAGGTGAGTTTTAATCCAGCAGCTGTGGGCAGATCATAATCTTTGTTATTGCGTGGAATAGATTTATAATTTATCCTGTTAAAAACAGTACAATGAAGACAATTACATGTTCTTGTGAATGCTGCCTTGGCGATATTTTTTCTAGTGCATATCAGTCTTTAGTGCATAACGGTAGAGACCTATCCTTCAAAGATGATACAACTCTGGGGTGTGCACAGGGGCGCAGCATCATGGGTTGTTTCTTATGCAACATCATCTCTGAAACTGAATGTCAACCAATTAATAGTGACAACAACATCTAACCTATCTCCTAATTTCAATGACTATCACCGACAAGAGACTTCCGCCCAAACAATATCCATCATCTGTAACAAAGGAGAAAGAGGGAGACATGCACACACGCACGCACAACGCCGATCTTGAACCTGCAAGCCTCCCATGCATAGTTCTCAGCCTTCTATCCACTAACGCCACAATTCACCTGGGAATCCCACAGTCCCGTGCTTAATTTCCACTTAGTAAATTACTCAAAGCAATTAGCTTAATCACCTCTTTCTGTCACCAAGTCATGCTCAACACTGATGTTTCAGCAGTTATAAATTTTGCAGCAATCTCATTGTTTCCTAGAGCTGACACATCTCTGGGATGGTCGACACCCTCTGTCGACTGCAGTTTCTAATAAGATACTAGTTTGCAACGACAGGTCAAGAGGTGTAATTGGTACCATACAACTTTACAATCAAGCTTACAAATGTTAGTTTTGGCCATGGCTTTGAGAAACACCTGTGTCGCTGAACCGCATCGTACCATGTAAGCCTAAATTGCACCACCATGGTCTGGGCAATGATTTTGAGAGACAGTTGTGTCATAACTACATGATTCCAAACATGATAGTAGCTAACTAAGTGAGCTACTATACTTTTGGGAAACGGATGCCTGCTTGGCCCTCAATACATGTTTCTTCAACATGAAATGTCTCTAAAAATACATGTTAATATTTCTTTAGAGGTCCACTTACGTAGGTCATCAAGTTCATCATAAAGTCTGTCTCTCTCTCCAACCAGAATGGCGTATTTAGTCAGTAGCAGGTCTCTTTCTTCAACCAGTGAGTTGTTCCACATCTGACACATACTTATAGCTGAAAAAACAAAATTAAAGTTTTAATTAAAGTTATTTCAAGAGTTGTGTTGATCTCAATTAAATGTTATTGTATCAAAGCACAGGAACTCACAATGGAGACGGAGAGTGATGTTAAGAGCCAGTTGAAGGAGACATAGCAGTCCAATGCCAATGTCAAATCTTTGGAGGACTAGAATTTAAAAAAAAATACTAAACAGCACCTCTTATTGTTTGCATATTTTATCACATAAAATTACATCACATAACATTTTTGAACATATTCGAGTGTTTTTAAAAATATCTTTAACCTCTCATAATTTTATGCAAGCACTATCAGAAACTGACAGAGAAGAAATTACTTCATTTTTGTAAATACAATAAAAATGCAATCATAACAGTTTGCATTATTGCAGCATTAAAACTAAAAAAGGCATGACTATAATCTGAGGTCTGCCTACCTACAGTTGTCCCAGAGAAACTAGGTGTTGAGGTGGGGGTGAACAGGTTGCCCCCACTTTTTTATTTACAGGTCTCTGTTTATATCTAGGTCATTTTGTTTATTTCCTGGGTATTGTAAAACGCTTTTTAAACACATTTTTCTTAGCTTTTGCTCATGTCCATATATTTATATATACATACACACACATGTATACTGTTACACTATATTGTTTTGTGTGTTTAAAAATGCTTCACAACACAAACACATAATCTGTCAATCATCAAATAATGTAGTCTACAGTGTTATTTTCACTTACTTGTCTTCTGGTTCATCTCTACATTTGCTTGTCTGCTCACATTTCCTCTTTTTTTAGTCTGATTCTGTGAGGAGCTGTCATCTCTGTTGTAGCTTCCTGCCTCCATTCTCAGCATTTAGCTTTTATACAAAATGCTTTTTTCTAAATAAAAATAGCCACCTATCCAGCATACAGTAGCAGAGAGTTAAGTGTTGGCTTTCTATTTTCATTTAAAAAAATATGCTGCGCTGAAAATGTAAGTTAGATCCAGAAACACTAGTTCATCTGTAGTAGGTGTGACATGAACCCCTCTCACTTTTAACACATTCAGGAAATGCACATCATGCAGGCTATTGCATACTCAGCAGGCCCAGCGATCTCAGCCTGGCTGAAAGACACAGCAATTCACAATTCTTGCAACCTCTTTATCTAATTCATGTTTAAGTATTTGCACAAGCACAGGCTCCCGGTCACTACTAATTTAGAACGTACAACCGAAAATTGTCAGTGCAATTGTTGCAACTGTTATTAGTTGCTTCAGTGCATGTAAAATTTTGACATTAGCAAGGTTTCCATCCTACTTGTAGTTTTTAGTTATTCGAATAAGAAATCATAACATGCACACCTGCAAGTGTGCATCAGTCTCCTAATGCGACTATGAATTCAGCTTCACTCGAGGAGGGCTGTGCAACTTAAAACAACTGAATGTATATCAATTGTGCGATGACACATAATTGACGTGATCTAGTGAAACAAGCTACATGTTGGAATTCTGAAGAATGTAATTTTTTGACCACTTTTTTTTTTTATTGATTACCTATATATCATTTACCCAACGTCAGCTGACCAATAGGATTTTTCAGTGAAATTTAAAAAAAAAAAAAAGTTTAAAGGTAAGCAGTCTTACTAGGACCACAACAATACATAACCAGTTATTTAAACATTCTTAGCAAAATTTGGTGAGATATTTTCAGAGATGACGGACGAGTCGTAAACAATAATTCAATGAAAACCAAGTTGAATAAAAATATCAACATCCCACATTCACATTCTATTATGACATTATATTCTGGAGCTGAACATCAGAGGGCATACCCTGTAACGACACTTGCAAGAATTAACCATTAACAAATCAACAATACAATAAAAGAAAAGAAGACATACAAATATATGAAAGAGCTTCCCAACATGTCTTCAGGGTACACCTCTGAAGTCTTAAATTGCTGTCCCGGAACCAAAAAGATAATTTTAAAACCATTTATGTAGGAAAATGTTAGATGATATAAAAGTGTTAGGAAATCACAATCAAAACCCAAAGTAATATTTGATGTAGCTGCTAGATTAATATAGAAAATATATTATATAATATATATAAATAATAAATTTAAAGGTAGTTGTCCCAAACCCCAAGGTCTGAATTTCACCATAGAAAAAAAAATATGTATTTAAAAATATATATATTTTTTTTATTTTATTTTATTATTTTTTTTTTTACACAAGTACCTTTATGATGAATACTTTTGGTAATTAATCCCATAACTATATATGTATTGGATATTTTTAGTAAAAATCATGAAAAACCATGTAAAAATTCCTGTCCCACATTTTTTATGTCACTACTGAAACATTCTATAGTGTAGTACACTAGGGTCAACATTTGCTTAAATAGTCATTACCGAAACCGTCACAATCGAAACGGGTTGAGGTTTCGGGTGTGACGGTTGTTTCGGGAGTGACAAAATGGTACTGATTTCTTCATTCTGAGAAACAAATACAACACATAAATCTAAATACAATACAATAAATGGACTAAACACTAATACTTAAGTCAAAAGGAGTTCACTGCATGCTAATAATGTAAATATCTTTGGTTAATTCATGCAGATAGCTACAGACAGAGGGGAATTAACAAAATGCCTACACAGAAAGCTAAAACTAGACTAGAGACTGAGAACTACAGACAAAGATTGAGGGAGGACCTGGAAGGATACCAAGAATACCTAAGAAAGGAAAGAGAAAGAAATAAGAAACGAAGGGAAGAAGGGAAATTGAAGAGAATCATCTGTCAGGTAGCAAAGACGTCAGAAAACGATGGAGGAAAAGACCGAAAAGGCACAGGATGATGGTAAAGAGACAGGAAGAGATGCAAGCATTTTTGAGGGCTTTTTCACCTCCTAGCACTTCCAGTGAGGGTGATCATTCACCAAGTTCATCCACACACAGGAGGCAAGAAGAGGAAGAGAGAGCGTAGAACCAGTAAATATAGAAAAATACAGAAATTAGAACAGCAGGTTAAAGAATTAAAGAGGAATGAAGGAAAATACAGAAAGCGCATCCAGAGGTTACAGAATAGATTGAAATCAGAACACTCAAAAACTCCAAGATCAAAGATTCAGAGTGAGGCAGAGATGGACAGACTTCCTTCAAATGTGAGGAAGACTCTTCTTTTTCACAACACACTCCGCAGGTATAAAAGATACAATTACACGTTTTAAAATAAAGAAACAGAAGAGGTTTCTTTGTGATAACATGATTTGTATCAAAAATTGATTCTGGAAATGCCTCAGTTGACGCTCTTGTGTTCTCTTTTTTTGTCGGATTAAGCCATTTTGGATTCTCACTCCCAAAATTAGACAGACAGACATGCCTCTGCAAGATGCACGCGTATGCCCAGATAGAAGGCAAGCAAATTAAAGCAGCTTGGCATCATTGGCTCCCAAGATATGGCAACACTGGCTGCTGAGTTGTCCTGTAGCACAGAGAGTAAGGTCTGCATGTATAGAGAGTGCACAGCGTGCAAGGACAAGTCACTAAAGTCATCGGAAACAGGGATGACATGATGGTAACAGTGGGTCACAAAGAAAGAAGATTACAAAAGAAATGGGAGACAAAGAGAAAATATCAGTGACAAAAACTGTTAAAAACAAATATGTGAAGGCAATGCACAGCATGTATTCGAAGACCTGGAAAAAGACCTCAAGCAGAGGGTGTGTAAGCACCTTTTCAACATCCAACACACTCTCATGCCACTCTCATGGTCATACCCTTGATCTTGTTATCACAAAGGGTCTTACTGTCTCTACAACTGTTGACTTGGCCTTATCTGATGATTTCTGTGTTTACTTTGATGTTTCTATGTCCCCTTACATTCAGCTCTATGTTTGTAGGTAGGAGAGAAATAAACGATAACACACATGCTCTCTTTGAACAAGCTCTCTCACAGATCTTAGCTGAAATGTCAGACTGTAGATGGCTGAATTTTTTAATTCAAAGATGTCCTAAATTATGGATGATATTGCTCCATTTAAGGTTTGGTATCTATTTAACTCTGGTTTTATGAAGGAGAGAACAAGATATCAACAAAGTTATACAGATAACCCAACATTTGTGTGCCTTGGTGTTTTATTTGAAATCCAAAATTCAGGGTGTGGCAATGTCCAGTATGTGTATCTTATCTGTTCTGAAGGTTGTTCACTGCACTTGTAGTATTAAAGCACAATTAAGGAATAGGAACCAGAAATTTTTGACTAGTGCATTTTTTCTTTTTACAGTAAAGATACATACACTGAAAAAAACAGCCACGCAACATAAAAGGACCAAAAAAAATCTGATAGGTCCAGGGGAGTCGGGAAAATGTAATATCAATTTGGTGTTCAAAAAATATCCTAATATTCTTATTTTGCTGGAGCAAAGGGGGACAGGTTGCAGTTGAAAATCCCCCACCCTCTAGAAAAGGTTTGGGAAATGGGATATGTCTGGTATGAAATTTTTTGGTTTCTGATGACATGACATAAAATTTCTGATGATATTAATATATAACATATACAAATTTGAACTGCGTTGCACTGTTCACTTTTGCACCACATTGATTGGTTACTTTTCCATAGCTGTAAAGGAATGCCACTTTTTGGGGAAATATTCTCGTTTTCTGCCTCTCCCTCAGTTAAATAATTGATCTGTTAGTACATTATAGTATTAAATTTGGTTATCTTGCGGTTGCTCTCTGTAAATGCTCTTAAAAGGATTCCTGGTAAGGCATGTTGACTTTAAGATTGATGCTGACGTTGGCTATGTTCAACGTAATCTAAAAACAAAATACCAAATTATTGTTTCAAGATACTTTTGTTTGTATTAAAATGTTTATAAAATCCTTTGATGTGTAGAGCTTGTAACTGCCACTGGGTTTTATCTTATGTATGTGTCAATGCTGTCAAGTTGGAGATTATGGTGTAAACGCTTCTTCTGTTCAGGCTTTGTCATTTTAACCGAATCGCACCATAAATCAGGAGCACAACACGTAAGCCAGTATTTGAAATTAATGTGAAAAGAAAGATCATCAGAGAAGTGAGGGAAAAAGATTGATGGTGTGTCTGTGCTGCAACAGCTTGGACGCAGACCAGTGAAACTTGATGTCAATTTTTACCAAGAACGCATGAGATGTAAATAACAATGGCAGTTTCAGAGTGAAAGGATTTTTTGAGTTTTTTTTTTATTGTAAATATATAGCTGATGACAATGTCAATAATATAAGGTCGACATGCCTTACTAACTGGAGATTCTTTTAAGTCTCTACGCGCTTATGTGTTCTGTGTGTTGTACAAGCTACAAGACAACTTAATTTCCTTCTGAATAAATAAAGTATCTATTTACATTTACTACATTTATGCATTTAGCAGACACTTTTATCCAAAGCAACTCTGTTCTTGTGCTGTAGATACATGACTGAATAAGGTCCTATTACTGATGTGTGTGATGGATGAGACTGAGGTCAGGACTTTTATCAGAAGTTTATTTCTATAGCAGAAATCATCTTAAGTGAATAGGTGTAGCAACAAGAATGAATAAAACTGGCATGTCCAAAGTCTGGTATGGGGACAGGTACTAGCCCCACAGCTAAACCAGTAAATGCCAACATTATCTTTCACAAATCATATGGTAAAATAAGGACTTGCTACAATTAATTTCTGATAGTTCCTATCTAGGTTGATCAAGGACACGGGTTCCCAAACTTTTCCTTGCCAAGGTCCTTCAAATAGCATTCAGTTCTGATCAAGGCCTTCCTTTTGGAAGAAGATTCTTTTCTGTGTTCAGATAGGTAGAGTAAATAAGATTTTATTTTACCATTTTTTTTTTTTTACAAATGTCATTGATTGTTAACTCCTAGAACAGTGGTTTCCAATGTAAAACTAGTGGATCATGGCTAATGGATGCAATAAAAACATATTAGTGATTGGTGAAAAAAACATACTCTGTATATATACTTTGCAAGAGAATTCAGTTGTGAGTGTGATGGTACACTTAAAATGAAAGGCTAATCTGAGACATATCAACCCACTCCCGGACGAAAAAGACAAGAAATGGAGCTCATCATATTTCTTCAACCTTTCTTACTCTAATCTTTCTTTGACTCACAAAAGGTTTATGATGGGTGCGTAGGTATTGTAAGCATACAGTCCCCTTTGCTATATGTAGCTTTATTGTGTGTTATTAAGCATTGTACAGGTAAATTAATTTGGATAAAAGATATGTGGAAATTAGAATAAACTGCCAGAATGAAAACCTAGGCAGATGTGTTGGTGAATGTTGCCTGTTCTAATGGTGCAAAACAAATCCAGCAATTATGTTCTGGTTCACAATAATGTTAATGAGGTTGAACTTGAAGACATTTCTTTGCCAACCCGAAACCCAGGGTAGAGTGTCTGAGTGAATGTGGTTTGGACTTTGTGCAGGAGGGTCATGGAGTCAGAGAGGCTGTAGAAGGCCAGAATTCCTGCCATGTGATCCACATACATTCCTATTCTGGAGCTGACCACTAGAGGGAGTTTTTCTTTTTTTACCTACTTTTTTGTGCTAGAACGAGGAGCTGGAGCTGGAAAGTCTTAAGTCTCTAGGACTGATCATCATTTCCAACTTCCAAATCCATGAAGGAGAAGACAGAAGAAACCTTGATTGGTATTTTGATAAGGGGAGTATGTATTTATGTATGTATGTGTGTGTGTGTGTCTCAGACATCCCAACCTAGCGAAATTCAAGGAGGTACCAATAATCCCTAATCTCAGATCTCAATCAAAAATAGAAATATGAAATTAGACATCAACATGGATTGGCTTGCTGCTGATATTGTATATTATATATCATAAAAGCCTATTAAATGGTACACATCTTATATTAAACTTCAGCGTAATCATACACCAGATAAGAATATAATAGTACCTGTGAATCTAGCCAGAGACACTGAATAACAAAAAGGATAACAACCATAAACTCATCTCAGTAGTCTTTAATGTAGTCTAATTTAATTCACCAAAGGCAGTACAGATCAAGAAGTCAGTGAAAATCAAGATTTGCACTCATTTATTCTAGCTCCCAAAAGTTAGACACATGACTGGAGTCACAGAAAAAGTGCTATACAGCACCCAGGACTGCACAGATGGACACCCCTGGTAGAGCTGACAGAAAACACAATCTGTTGGGAATTTATTTTGTTTATTTTTACGTTGTTATGATCAGCAGCGCTGCTAAACATTTTGGGCCCTATGACAGAAAATGATTTTGGGTCTCCCAAACATTGATTATAATATTAAAATGTTCTCTAGGGCCCCCTATCAGTACCAGGCCCTTGGAATCATCCTAACTTTCATCCTATTTCATCCTATCTCATTTAAAACTTTTGTTTTAAATGAGATTCAAATCTGAATTTAAAGGGCCGTTCACACCAGGAATGATAACTATAGTAGATAACTAAAAGTAACTATAATAATATTTCCCTTCATATTGATCAACAATATTGTAAGTCTGTCTCATCCTAATAATGGACTGTTAAAAAACCACTGAGATCAAGAAGACACCTATGTAGTCACAAGGCCAGAACTGAGTTTCTGTCCTCAGGCCATCCAAACCTTAAACACACACTATACTGACTTTGCACCCATTCACTCCTCAACACTCACAAACACATCCTACATACACACAAACACACACACACACATACTCACATGCACCTAACTTGGAGCACTTTATACATCCCCCATGGACTTGTCTTACACATCTCCACACATAACATTCCTCTCCACCACCCATGAAGTGAAAGACCTGACAATCCAAAGACCTTGTTTGGCCTGTCCTGCCACCCCACCACTACAAACATACAGCACACAGTACACTCCCCACCATCCCTGCACACCCCCCAACCCCCCATACACACAATACACTGGCCACCATCCCTACAACAGTAAGCCGCCCCGACCCCCAACATACACACAGCACACTGCCCCCCATCTCTGACAACACCCACCCAGTGGTAGAATAGTGAAACTAAATAGAATCCTTTGCAAATCTGTGTGAAAAATTGAGTGAGCTAGAGTGAAGAATAAGTCAAGAAGCTAACGTTAGCTTATAACTTTCTTGGTGAATATATGCAACCAAATGTGCCTATCCAATGGTGAGCCTCTCAGCAGTGTCAGTACTAACTTCCTTAGCAACTTTGTTTGAACAATGAAGTTGTGACACTACTATATGTCAATGGTATCATTCATACTAAGCAACTAACGGCGTTGATCTACTCAAGTCCAATACATCTTTAAATGACACGTGTTTCCCAACAGTATAGCTTGGACGATCCATCGTAAGTTGGATCATTAAGTTGTGCATTTCAAATGATTAGCTTTGATCTGTTGGTAGAACCATTGTTTTTTTTTTAATATATGACTTCATCTTCATTGGGGCTTAGTTGGTAGAATAGGCACCTTTTGGTGCATTACTCCCACCTAATGTATGAATGATCTCACTTTAAGTTCACTTCACAGTCTGTTGGGGCGTAAAGACGCAAATTATGTTTCTAAAATGAATTCTGGTCCTTGATTATGTTTGGTTGAATTGCGTTTAATGCAAAAAAAAAATGCAAAATCATACTATAATATACCACGGCTTTGACCAAATTTTGTTCTATATAGCTGCGTCATAGAAAATGAATTGTGGCTGCGCCTGTACTTGGCAACTTTTCAAGCTAGAGGAAATATATTTCTTGGCGGAGGAATTGTTATCTATGAATAATTGGGTGCATTTCATATTGTTGTGTAACACTGCCCACAAATACATTTGACCACTACTTCTAACAACACTGTGCATGTACAGTCCTGTACATTATTAGTCTGTTTTAGTTCTGTGAGTATACTCGTGCTTTCAGTAAGAACTATTGCTCATCTCCCAAATTTACTGAATTTAGAATCCTTTCCACACACTGTTGATAAATGATGAACTTGCTGTACAGGTTGAAAAGGTGTTAAAAACAGTCAGCAGTCTTCTGATTGTTGTCGGTAGTGACCAGTGGCTGCCTGTTCCTCTGCCTGACAGTCCAGGATCAGTATCTGTGAATCAATACAGACATTCATTCACTAAAAGAAGATAGCTAAGACAAGATAATACTTTATTCATCCAAAGGAAATTATGTGCCACAACAGCACTATTTAGTGCAAACATACGAGTGCTTACACATCAAACAAAAAGAGCAATTACATACTGAATTTTGTCGTGTGTGTGTGAGGGTGAGAAAAGGAGAACTTTCATTCTAATGACTGATCAATCTGAATAGTTGTCACTATTGAGAGAGAAAATAAATGGAAAATAAATGAATCCATACATCTGAACTGAATATCAAGATTTTGAGATATAGTGTATAGATTATATCAATCTATACACTGTTCCAAAATTAAGGGACCAGTTTTGTTAAACATTTTGTCTTAACAAAATATTGAAACTAACAATCCTGACTGAAAAACATTTCAGTCAGGGGTGCCCACACTTTTTTGGCTTGCAAGCTAATTTTTAAATCACTAGATCAAAATGATCTACCAATGCTTTATCATCCAATATTTGCAAAGTAGAAGGGCCAGACGTGATGCCAGCCTGCTTGTTCAGTGCATTTGGCTGGTATGTTCATGGTGTGTGGACATATTCAACATTCAACATATTTCATGCATGTTGGAAGTTTGTAGACTACAACTCTGTATTTAACACCATTGTCCCCAGATGATTTCAGGGACCTCATTTATGAACGTACACACACGAAAGAGTACTTGCCTGCTCAGTTTTACAAATCTGGGGCTGGTTTCCTGAAGCCTTCTTAACACTAAGTAGTTCTTGAGTTATACCTTAACCTCTTAAGGTTATAACATGATTCTATGTAATGGTAGCCTGAATAACATTAGGAAATGACACAGCTGGAAACTGACGGGGAACACAACATGCACGCAACAGAACAACTGGGGAGCGGTGAAATGGACAGATAAAGTTCTGAAACTGCGGCTGCCCCATGGACATTTTGCTGCCACATTAGGCAGGCTAACATAACCGTTAAATAAAATCAAATTTTACTGATAGATGAAAACCAACTTGATTGAGCTAGGCCTATTTTACCCTTTGCGTAGCCAGCCTTGCCTGTCAAGTTCTTTTGTCTCTCACACACAACGGACCTCTGCACGCAAAGCAATAATAGAACTCGCTTAATAGCAATTAAAATCTGATTAGTTCAAACTTAAGTAGGCTAAACTCTTCTTATGTTAGCTCTGCCTAATCAGCCTCATCCGGAAACCAAAGCTGACATTTAGAATGTCGCTGTTTTGGCATGTCTAACATTACAGCTCATTTGTTCATCGATATTGTCGATTTGTCGACTGTTCATGCGTGAAATATGAACATCCAACTACTAGGCTAATTTGTGTTGGTCCTAACCCCTGTAAAAGGAAAATATTTTCCAAGTCTCAAAAAAGCTTTGATTCGGGAGAAAAGGTTTAAAGCAGGAGATCTATGAGGCTACTTTCCTTCCAATATTTCTCCATAGGAAGGCTACACATTCTAATATTAGTTTGTAACATATTTAGGTTGCATAAAATTATATAAATATTAGGAAATGTAGAAATACATGTAAAATGTTCTGTATTTTGACTGCTTCATGCAATTCATGTGATTTCCTCCTCCTCAAAAGTGCCCCTCAAAAACTACATCACTTTGTGGGCCCATGCAAATCTGTAGGCTACCAGTAATTGTGTGGACCTCTGAACATTGGAAAGGCCCATTCAAAGACAGTGGAACAATAAGGCATAATGTATTGTTTGGGGCAGAAGGTTGTGTTAGTCAAAACATCTGCTAATAAACATTAACACAAGCACAAAGGATATCCACTAATATCACTGACTGAACCTTTAACATGCCTTAAAAAAGCCATCTCCTGCTAAACAAAAGAACTGTTTATAAGTACATCAAAATCCTGATCCAATCACATCACCATCCATGCTCAACCAGTTGAACAGGTAATTTCTGGTTTCACTTGTGATTTACTCTATAGTGCACAAAATTTTCAAAACACTTAGGCTACCTACCTACTTGAGAAAATGGATGTGATCTTGTGTGTGTGAAAGACACTCCAGCTCTGCATCTCTCTTCTTCAGGGCAGCAATTTCGTGCTCCATTCGCCTCAGGAGTTCTACATGACAAAGTCAGGATATAAGACAACTTAACAACTCAAAATTTTTTGAGGAAAAAAAATATTCTTAAGTGGTACTTTTTCTAAACTTTTGTATTAGGACAAAAATGAAGAAGATCTGATATTCACTAATAAAATTCTTATGTTTTTTCTTGACTTCTTATGTTTTGTCCTAAGGAAAAGTTAAGAATAATTGACATTCTTTAAAACTTAGATCTTAAATTTCCTCTTAGATTTCTTCCTAACTTTAAGACAACCCTACACTTGTCTTAACATGGACAGAGATAACTTTTAGGCTACAATGAAGAGGTGGGTTGTTAGTTTTAATCAATATAATGTATTTGCTATTACTAGGACTAGGTCTAGTAGGTGTCTGTCACTTTAATTTTATCCGCATAGATCTACAGTCTTTGATTCTATGCAAGGTGCTATTGAAAATCAGTGCTGGAGATGAATGCAGTTTATTATGTTTTGTGGCATCGGTGAAAATAAATATTCATAAACCTAACTTGAGGAAAATCTTTCTTGGACTATAACAGATATGTGCAACGTTTTCAATAATGATTTTGGTGAGTAACGTTAGGCTGCTCCTACTGACAAGCAGACACGAAGTGAGCTACCTGTATGGAATAATTTGTAAACATAGCTGATTGTTCATTTAAACCTGCTGGAGGCTAAACAACCTTAATTTCATAGCCTGTATCTTTGAAATGTTCTTATAGCACTTCTAATTTCGGTATATAGCATAGCTGAAGCTTATCAATTCTTTGCAGTTGACTTGCATGATAGCCTAGCGTAAGTTATCACTTGGATTGTTGCAGTCATGGTTCTAACATAAGTAAAAAGGAGCAGATCGGACCAGCCATAGGTTGCATTTTTCTACCCGATACCCGATCCAACTATTTTGTCAAATATTAGACCGGTGCATTCCTAAGAGGTTATTTGTAAAATGTTTGCCGGTTAAATAGCATGTAGCTAATTAGGCTGCGAGTGCACCAATTGTCAACACAGACCAATGGGAAGTTCCTAATTAACAAAACAAAAAAGTTCTCAAGAAATGATACAGATCTTAAGAAAATGTTTGGTAATTGCACGTAAGTCAATTCTTAAGAACTTCCTTTGTTTGCACTTAAGTTTTATCTTAAGAAAATGTTGCGTGTGTGAAAATATGCTAACTGATTATAGCGGCCTTTCTGGTGGTCTCACTGAGGATTCTAAAGAACGCCGGTTGATTGTCTTGGCGCTTATCAGTATTCCATCCTGAATGTCATACTCTATAATTTTTCTCTGCAACTGTCAAAAATCTGGAGAAGGTGTTTATAGATTTCTTGCAACTTTAAGTGGCACTTACTTCCTGGTCAAAATCTTTTGCAAGTCAAAGTTTTTAACATCATAATCTTTTGTGAACCAAAACGTTTTGGCTGCAAGCTCCCCTGAATGTGATGTGTGGGAGCAGAAGGAGTGGATTTCTATTGGTGGCTTGCACCTGGCCCTCCCGCGCCATGGCCCGCCTCTTTCAACATTTCTCATCTTGTTTTACAAAATACCAGGTCATAAATCTTTAACTTTTTAGTTTATCATAGAAATTGCGTTAGCAAAGTACCTCGTCATGCATGCCTTCACTTGGATTGGCTAATATGAAAAATCGCCTGGTTTTGTCCCCCAATGTTTGCATGAAATAGAAAGCTTTTCTATTTTTCCCCACCCACCTGGTGACATGCGGCCCAATTGTCTCCACTTGTTGCCCGTTGCCTTTCTCTCATTGAAAATGAATGGTAGCTCGTAGCTTGCCACGCGCATCTGTGTTTTTGTCAAAGGACGTTACAGTGAAAAAGAATGAGACCTGCGAATCATGACAGAGTCGTTCTCTGATTCGTCTGTTTAACTTCTCCAACTACTTTCACAATACCAAGACTGTTTCTGATATGTAAGTGCAGTGCAGGCTTTTGGGCTCGTTTGCTTCATGGTGGGCACATACTTGTGAACTTGGGCATGCCATCAACCATTTGCTACCCCTTGGTCATGATATCACTTTCAGCCCTCCTATTGAGGACATAGCCCTCCTTCTGTTGACTGTTCCGTGGGAAAATTCTTTTGAAGCAAACCGAAGCCTTGGTACCCTGATGTAGTACTGTGGTGAAATGCAAGATTGAGCAGAGGTACTAGGTGGCTCTAGCCTGGCTACCAGGAGTTTGCATTTATCGTACATCACGATTTATCTGTTTGGGCCTTTTGTTTACTTGTATAAGTGGAGATTTTTCAAAACAAAACAAAAAAAATCTGATAAATATCTAAAAAAAATATCTAGATACATGTAAACAGGGTCTAAGTCACACTGCAAACATGTTTCTCTTTTATGGTAATCGTTTCCAGATGCCCTTCCGTTCCGTTGTCAGGTAATTCTAGTAGGTCAACTAACCTGTTTGCCAATGCCTTCTCTTAAAGCTTTGACTGTTTCATGGCCTTTATGTTCATCCATGGCACACATGTAGCAGATACAACTTTGATCAGTTTGACAGAATATTTCAAAAACGTTGTTGAGACGAGAGCAGATCCTCTCCTGGAGCTGATTTGTGGCATCAGTCACTGAGTGTTTTCTACCTGCATGCAGATCATTGTGAACTTTTAAGTGGGTTTCACAGGCTCCTCACAGATAGGACTCACTGATAGTGGTTATCAGGAATTATGGCTGGACAATGTAGCAGCGGCCAGGCATAGTGACAAACTCAAAGGAATGAGATGGGTCATGGGGGTAACAGTAAGGGTCCATTTGACAGCGCCATTGTGAGGGGGGGGTCAATCACAAAGCCTCAGGAAGGTGTATTTCTGCAGGCTTTAAAGGCTTTAAAGGTGTATATGATGGTGCCAAAAACACACCTCACTAACAGGGGCAGAGTTAGAGGAGAGGCCAGAGTGGCACTGGACCCCCCTGGAATCTGATTAGCCACCCCAGGTGCCCCCCTGACTTTCATTCGCTAATACTGATGATTGACAGTTCACTGCACGTCTTTGTAAGAAGCGTTTTTTTTATCTGGAGAGCAAGGAAGTGGGAACATTGCAGCAGTCAAGTCACTGAGAGGAAATGGAGAGGTTCTACAGTGAAAATATCATGGTTTTAAGGAGAAGCTAACTAGTTAATCAGATAAAAGGTGTCAGTTCCCAATCATGCAGCTGTGCATTAGGAAGTTTAACTTAATTAGGTAATTTCTATATGAGATACAGTGGCCATCAACATTTATATGGATAACATAGGAAGATACAGCTATAATCAGAGTTAAGATGCATAAGGTATAGCTATCAGTGTTCAAGATGCTTGTGTAACCCGCACAACGAGGGAGGGACCTGTGCTTGTGCAGGGACAGACTGGTTTAGGTTATGGCTAGACCACAATCAATTACTCACCCCAGACAACACACAACACTCACAGGTATAAGGGAAGGAACAATAGATATTTATTAGACAGTAAGTTAATTCACTATTTGTGCAAATAATTAATCATGTAAACAGTGTTCTAAGTGCAGTTAGTTATTAATGTGAAGAATAAATGAGGTGTCAGTACTAAGAATCTATTTGTGTTAAAATCTATTTAACTCAGTTAAGTTATTAAGTTGTGAAGGGTAAGTTACTTTGACTACCTGACTGTGTGTGTGAGTGTGTGTCAGGCCACTGGCTAGCAGACACAAAAAATGTCATTTTCACAAGTCACTCAATTGTAGATCATGATTTTAAGTCTGAAATCTACTTGGCTTTTGCCAGTTTCCATTTGTGTGTTTTGATGTGTGTGTAAAGGTTATCCCTGTAATTTCACTCTCTTCACCTGACTATTCTCAACTGACTTTTTCTTTATTCTGTTTATTAAGTTGTAATGGCTAAAGAAGTTAACTGATCACTTGTAGCTGTTATTTGAAAAAAAAAAAAGGATATTCGATCCATCATCACATTATTTAACAAATCATCATAGGCCTAATATCAATCAGTGTTGGTTAGGTCATGTCATGTTGTAATGCCATGTTGTAAAACACCATGTTGCCTCTGAAAATATTTTGAGAGTTTTCGTCTGGGTTCAGAGAAAATAAAAATGCCACCATTCAGTAAGTGGCAACTGCAAAGTCTTATGTTTGGCATGAGAGAGACAAGGTTAATGATCTAACATCTAACAAATGTTACAAACCTGATTCAAATAATGTTCCACTCTAAATAACATACCCAAGCAAGTTACTACCAGGCATTCTGTGTGTGTGTGTGTGTGTGTGTGTGTGTGTGAGTGTGAGAGAGAGCTAGAGAGTCACAACAGCTTCACAGATGATCCATCTTGTTCTATCAAAAAAACAGGGTAAAGTATGTGAGTGAATGTGGTCTGGACTCTGTGTACAAGGCTCATTGTGTCAGAGATGTTGTAGAAGGCTAGAGTTCCTGCTCTGTGATCTACATACACTCCTATTCTGAAGCTAGTCACTTCACAGCGTATGATTTCACCACTGTGTATGACAGGCACTACAGAGGTTTTGGTAGTAGAGTGACAGACCCCAGGACACATTATTATGTCCAAATATATTACCATCACCATATCCTTTCCTGCTGATGCTTTTATATGAGACTGCTATATAAACCTGCCCTCTAAACTCCACCTCCCAGTAGCAGCGTCCAGATACACCCTCTCTGCACAACACCTGACCCCATCCATCAAATCTCTCTGGATTATCAGGATATGACCAGTGTTCTTCTCCCCAGTCCATCCTCCTGTTCCCCTCAGATAGATGGAGGAAACGGTATGCTGCTGTATTTGGATCCAATGTGAAGTGACAGTAATCTGATGAAAAAAGAGAAGAGTTTAATTCCTGTTAGGAGTGTGTGTGTGTGTGCATAATTACTTTCATGTCTTACTTACAATGTAAGAACTCATCTCTGGTCACTGGATAAGAAGAAACAGCTTGAACTTTCGGCACTGAAAACAACATAACATGTACAACGAAACTTTACCAAAAATGTAAAAATACCAAACACAAATATGTTGCTATGTTGCTACCCCTTTTACAGTAAAAATACTTTTATGGTGATCTGAATTGGATTACAAGTTGTCAGGTCTATACAAATTACCACAAGGCTTGGTAGTGCTTTCTCGCCTTAGTTCTGGCCATATGGCCCCTAGTTACACTCGCAATCACAGTCGGGGGGTGGGTTGGAGTGGTTGGGGCTCTCAATTCATTAATGCATTAAGCCTGAGACACACACACATGCTCTCATGCCACACATTGTCTCGTATAACCTGTGATGGTATCAAGCCTTAATGGCATTCCTCTGTATCAACATGAGTGCATGTTCAAATTCATGTAAAAAAATTTCAGTAAAAAATTGTATCATCTAAAACACTGAGCTTTCTGATGGTTTGTGGCGGTTCTACCTTGTGTGACGCCCTGAGCCATCCTTATGAGACGTACAAACTTTTTGGGGCTTTTTATTAAATAACATTGTTGCAATTATTGCTTGCCCTACTAGCATCACAAACCTCAAGCTTGACCTGTGTGGAACAGCATACAGCTTAGCCTATAAGATGGCAAGCATGAGGAGACATAAGACAAGACAAAACATAAAACGTGATACACAATTGAACAGTAGATGACACATAAAACTCACTAATATTCCCAACGTTTTTCATTTTTAAGTCTGACTATGCTGTTGTATGAATGACAATATACATATATCTTTACGGCTCACAGGCCATGATGGGAATCCTTTTTAATGAATGAATGACATCATTTTGGGGTAGAATTTGACTGGAAAAGTGAAAGCAAAAAGGGTTAATTAATAAACTAACCGCATGCGAAATTGACATTTGTGTGGGAGTTTCTCCATTCTAAGCAATAGTCCAGCTATAGAAAAAAAACTGCTCATTTCATGAAAGTGTATAGAGATTCACCCAAACTATAATTCATTTGCTAGATCTGTGATGTGAAAGCCTAAAGACTATTAAACTCAATGAGCTATGACTTACTCAGAGGTGGCAGTCTCTCTTTACCATTTGTTCTTCTGACTGTGAGATCAGCATCAGTATCTGGGAAACAACACAAGGAAAAATATGAATCCATTATCTCCTAGCTTGTGCATGTGTGTGGGGGGTGGACTTACATTTCAAAGACCGGATGATCTGGACATTCATGACTGTTAAGAAACAGACAAGAAAACACCTCTAGTCAAAATTAATCCATAATTACAGGTGATATATTATCCAGTGGCATGAAAGAAATTAAATTCTGGACGTTTGTCCAACCTTCTGCAGATATCTTGGATTCCTCCTGCTTGAAGATTTGCTTTAGTTTCTCCTCCATCTGTACCTTCACTGCAAGGACAGATTCCTTCACAGCCTCAAAGGAGATGTTTTGATTGAAGATCATGCTGGTTGAAACTGTTCTGCAAGGAGTGCTGGTGACTGACAAAACACACTACAGATAACCACACAAAAAGTGAGAGGCTGGACTCATTGTAGATCAGATATTTTGGTTTATGCATTGACATGTTGGCATCTGCTGAACACATGTACTTGTGGTTAATACAAGGAGAAAAAACCTTGAGGAACTGGATGTGATCCTCTGTGTGTGAAAGCTGCTCCAGCTCAGCATCTCTTCTCTTCAGCTCAGCAATCTCCTGCTCCAGTCGCTTTAGGACTCCTTCAGCTCGACTCGCCTCAGCAATTTTCTGAGCTCTAATAAGCTGCGTCACTTCCGAGCGCCTTTCTTCAATGAAGCGGATCATCTCAGCAAAGATCCTGTCACTATCCTCCTCTGCTCTCTGTGCAGAGATCTGATAAGAGGCACACAAACAAGAAAGGAAAAAAAGGCGAAGCAGCAAAGCAGTTCATGATCATCAGGCAATCAACAACATGTAAACATCACTCACGATCTTGGTTGTTTGTATATTTGATGTTACTACAAACAGTAGTTCCATCAGTCAATAGCAATCATGTCTGGAACGCTTGGTGGTTGGAATGATTGGTTAAGATGGGTGCTCTAGTATCTGTGCAGAATTATTTTTTATCCAGCATATTGTGCTTGATGTCATTACCATGGAGCTGAACAACAGAGCATGCCATTTGTGATTGAATGATCACAGTTTGTAGAGACTGTAGTGAGTAGGTCACTGTTTGAGCTTGAAACTTGCATCGGACTACCATTTTTTAGCAACGATTGAGCTAACATTTGGAGAAATGCACTCCAGGCTAGTGCTGCCATAGCACCTCCACTCAATACTGTATTTTGCTACAGTACTGTGTCAATGAACTCTTCAAAGGCTTTGGATTCCCAATTTTGTAGCAAGCAACAGCGAACAGGAACTGATGGCAATCTGGATTGTGTGGACTGTGTAGAAATAACCATTTTAACTGCAGTTATATAATAAGGTTTTGGGGTCTTGCTGTTGAACAGATTTAAACGTTAAAAGATAAGTTAACATTATGAGTGGTACCATTATGGTTGAGCTGCACGTCCAAGCATTCATAAAGCTTAAGTTTAATGGAAGACAATTGATCTTTCCAGCATCACATTTTTCCTCTCACCTTGAGAATCTCCACAGCCTTGCTCAGCTCCTGCAGCTCCTTCTCTTTCTCCTGGATTTTTTGCTGGCATCTTCTCTGAGTCTCACCCAATTGCTTCTGATGATATATGAATCAAGAAGAGACAAAAACAGAAGACTGAAGAAGTAACAAAAAAGCATGAAAGCGTGTCTTCAAAAAAGCTGTTCTGTTAAAATTAGCTCTCGTCAGCACAGCACATGGCCATGATTAAAGAAATTAGACCATATGACATTTTGTTTACTTCTACTGTGCTTTTTACACATTTAAATACCTGTGTGTGCATGATACAAGGCTACATTACAGTTAGGCTACAGGTTACTGAAAAAAATAATATGTCCTATACATAGGGTAGGTGTAAGCCAGGTGTTTTCCATCTGTGCAGTTGGTGCGTTGTGTGTAGTTGGAGTTGTTGACCACAGGCATTATGTTTAGGTGTTGTCAATTTCAGCACTGGATAGGCTAAACACCACAAAGCAAGCCATTATAAAGCTTTATTTAGAACACAAATTAATCTACTAACCTTTTTACTAGTCCATTCTGTTACAGCAGTGACTGTGTCATGGCCTTTGTGTTTATCCATTGTACATAGATAGCAGATAAAACTCTGATCAGTGCGACAGAATATTTCAAAAACTTTCTTAGGACGGGAGCAGATCCTTTCCTGTAGCTGGCCTGTGGCATCAACCACTGAGTGTTTTCTGACTGGGTTCAGGTCATTGTGAGCTTTAAAGTGAGTAAGACAATAGACAAGCCGGACATGATCTGACGGCTTTGAGTTTTCTTCCAGTGCAGACATCACAGGGCACATCTCCAGATCCAGCAACACATTGAGCAGAAACAGGATCTTGGATTCTGGTCTTCCTGAACTGTTCCACAAGCTCAGCAAAAACTGTATTTTTGTGTAAAACGGGTCTAGGAGTGAACGTCTGTCTGCACTGTGGGCAGCTATAAACTCCCTTCTGATCTTCCTGATCCCAGCAGCCCTTAATGCAGCCCATACAGTAATTGTGTCCACAGTGAAAAGTCACGGGGTCCCTTAGTAAATCCAAGCAAATTGCACAAGTGATCTAGCCATCTAGTGGAGATATTTGGTAGTACACACACTGTAAGAAAAAAAATCCGTAAAAAAACGGATAAAGTCCTGGCAGAAAATTACCAGTAACTTATCCGTTTCTGTTACGGACACTTCTGTTTATTCTAAAACGGATAATTCCATACATTTACAGTACATTCTCTGTTCATTCACAGGTACTTCTGCTGATTAGAAAAAAGATAATTCTGTAGATTTTCAGTAAATTCTCTGTTCTTTCACAGACACTTCTGTTAATCGAAAACCAATAATTCCATAGATTTAACATGATTTCCTTTGACGCTAGAAAAAAATGTATTCAGCACTAAAAATAATTTCTATTTCAAATTGAACATGTTTGTTTATTCATTTAGACATGCATACATGTTTTTGTGGTTGTTTGCTGTAAAACAAGTCGTTTCAGAATATTTTTAACAATATGCAATACACTATTAAAAGACATTTTGCTTTGAAACAGCAAGAGTAACATTCAAATTAAAAATATTCATAAAGTACATTCTAGGGATAGCCTCATCCGATATGGCTTACTGATAAAAAAAAGAAAAGTGTATCACTAGTTAATTTCATGTTTTTTGTTACCTATAAACACATAGACTAAAACAAGACAAGGACAAAGTTAAACTGTCTTTTAAAGTACAAAGCACCATTAAAAAGAGCTCATTTTGTAAACAATGAGTAAACAATACAGAAAACAAAATAGCACAAGTTTTAAACAACTGTGTTTTTGGGTAAGAGTAAAGTTTTTTCTTTATTGAATCATTTTTAACAAGTCAATTATTCAAGATTCAGATTCATTGATACTGAAAGCAACTGCTTACAACAACACTGAACAACATTGTTCGAAATTAAACTGAGCAACAATGATTGAAACGTGTTTGTGTGTGTGTATACACATACTCAGTTTTGGGGGTAGTAATCCATCCACTGGACTTGTGTGGGTTGCCAGCCTGGAGCAGTTCTTTGGGGGAGGCACCAAGAATTGTGTATGGTGGTCATAGTGTTGGGTAGTCTGAGGGAGTGAACGGGGTTGAAGGAGGGACGAAAGTTTGCTGGTGTGTGTCTGTCTTCTCTGTATGCTTGTGTGTTACTGAATTTTGACCTTCAGCTCAAACTGCCATCCATGGATTTTCTGTTGTTTAGTTCAACTTAAGCAGTCTTGGAGGAATGTGTTGGTGTTTTGTTCCCTTCTTTTTAGCCTTTGACCCTCGCTCAGGATTTATTCCCAGGAAAACTCTAAAAGAAGGGAAATATATGTACAAATTGTACAAATAGTAATGACTGAAACTGAAATATGCTCTATACCAGGGGTTTTCAACCTTTTGCCAGCTGGGCTCCCCAAAGCTGGTTCAATGCAGTTGCCAAATCCAGGGTGAGTGCCATGTCCTTTGGGTATTTTATGTTTAATACATAAAACAAAGAGAAAGTGTAACTCAGGGCCACAATGAGGGAGTTGATGTGGTCATTGACAATTTCCTGGTCAACTGCAATCTTGAATCGTCTATCGCCTTAAACATATAGACCTTATAAGATAATATATTAACAAAAAAAGAAAAACAATGCACAACCACCTCATCTTGACCTGGCATGTTTACAGTGGTTTTCTGATTACTGAATACAATAATTTCTCTAAAGAGTGAGCTTCTGCAAACACAATAACAGACAGGAAGAGAGGAAGAGGAGGAGGGAATAGAAAGAGACAAAGAAGGGAAAGAGGAGCAAGAGAAAATGATGAGAAAAAGATGAAAACAAAGAAGGAGCACAGCTGAGAGCAGGAGGATGTGAAAGATAAAAAAAGGTCAGGAGTTTAAAGAGGAGAGAGAAAGAACCAGATGAGGAATGAGAGAAGTAAAATTAGACCTGAAGATGGTTAGCAGGAGATGAAAGATGATGGAGGAAGAAGAGAAAGATGGAAACACAGGAAAGGAGAAAGAAGCAGGAAAAGATGAGGAAAATAAAGATGATGACGGGGATGATGTAAGAGGTGATGATTATTCTAGCGTCTCATGTGACTGAAAGATGTCGAGTTGACGAGTAACAGTAAAGAGTAAGAATAAAACCATAACATACGTGCTGTAATATTATACAGACTACATACCCATGATAAGGATGCAAGGGGTGCTTGGGATGCTCAGTCCAGCAGCAGTAGACTCCTGTTGTTGGAAAATAAAATCAAATAAACACTCAATGTCATAAACTATGTTTCCAATATATACAGTATTTCCCATAGAAATAGTTGCATCATAAATGACATAAGTCTAATATCTGGGGAAGAAAAACAACATAAGTATAAACCTACCTCACTGTGGTAGAAAAGGAGATCAGGCTTTTCCTTGAAGAATTTTGCAATGCCTGAGATCAGCTGTAATGGATCTTCACCTGGTGGCATCTTCATCCCATTTGAGTCAAGGAAGTCTTTGATGCTCTTTCCCTTTTTGGATATTTCCTCTGCCAGCTTTGTTTGCACTGGTAAGCCAAGGAGGGTACATGTGTGGTCAAACATGTAAACTGCTTCAAAAAGGAAGGGCCACTCTTCCAGTAGTTTTTTTACAGTGCTTCCTTTATTGATCATTGCACGCTAGATAGAATATGTTTCAGTCATCAATTTGCGAACAACCGACTCCTGAAGCTGGCGAGTCTTGAAATCACTTTTCAAGTCATCTTGTTTATACTGTAGTTCTGTGTATTCTCAATAGCAGGCTGCCACTCCATGCATCCATAACGATCTGAGTGGGCGGACTTTTTCCTTGCTGCATCTTCACTTTCTGCTGGCCTCTTGGTTGAGCTGAAGGTAAATGGCCTACTAATATTTTCCAAGTCTGTTTTCTAGCTGTATGAAGAGAGAATCATATCCTGTTCCAATGACTGTGGTTCCACTGATCTCTCTATCTTGAAAAGAGCAGGGATACTGTTGCACAATCTTCTTGGCAATCTCCCGCAATTTTGCTCTTCCAGGCCTTCCACGCCCTTTAGAGAGTACATCGCCAATAACTATATGGACCAGCTCTCGTCTCTAGGCTTTGGTCTCTTCTTTTCATGTAAGGCAAGCATAAGGTTTGGGGACATTTTATGCCATGGTACAGCAGTCTCCTGGGATGGAGAGCTCTCCATGGGACCAAGTGTTGGAGATAGATTTTCAGGCAGATGGACATTCTGTTGCAGAGATGTTGAGCCAAGTGCAGCTTGCAACTCTATGGATAATACATCACCAAAAAATAATGAAATTAACAATGTTACATTTATATTTTCACACACACTATACCAGTCCATTGAAAAAGCTAAATATACTCTGTTGGACTGGTTACTAGGTAAACGGCGTGACTAGTGACCGACTGTACGTTTTTTTTTTTTTTTACTGTTACACCCTGCAATCAAAAAAAGTGTATGAGAAAAAAATGTGCACAAACTTAGTTTGTGTGGTGGTTCGTGTCTGGTCTGTCTGTGTCCTGTCTGTCTTTTACATTTTCTAATAATTATTAAGTCTGTAACAATGGTAACCTGTAGATTATATGACATTCACATAAGCATAAGAGCAGAAAGATTTGGTTTATACCTACCTGCAGTGAAAGCTTGAATTAGTCTTTTACGCTGAATGGGTGGCAGAATTCCATTGACATCCTCAGTCTTGACAAACTTAAGGTCTCCTACACTGTTTACACCAATCTCCTCCAATCTAGCCATCAGTAAGTCCATTACATCATTACTGAGCAATGGCATAGCTTTCTGAACTAATTCTTTCACAAGGTCCATAGTGGCATGTGCTTGAGTGGGATTAACAACCTTGCACCTCTGTGGTAAAAAGAAAGTGGAGCATAATCACTAAGCTTGTCGAGGCTTTCACAAATAAACTTTTTGGAACTATTTTTTTCGATTTCATAGACACCAAGCTCAGGTACCCAGCTGGCAGTTTTCCCCTGCAACAAAAGCAGGACAGTTGTTTCACTTTTGATAACAATGCTTGCCATTTCCCCCAACTGTAGTTGTCTTTTGGTATATCTCTGTATGACAAGCATACCATTTGCATATGAAGTGCCTTTAACTTGCACTTTATCTGTAACAACTGAGTTAGATGAGTCCAGTCCAAAATCTCTTATGCCACCATCACAGAGCTCTGGATAAAACCTGGTGGAGTCTGACACCTGAACCCTGGCTTTGAAAAAATTCCCCTGACTCTGATAAGCTTGAAACAGCTGATGTCTATCAGCGAGTGACTTAGTGACATTTCTGAAGTTTTGACTTGACCTGATAGATCTTTTAAAATAGCTATGCTTGCTTTCAAAGCGCATTGTCCAAGTATGTATGAGTGGACCAAACTGTAGACTCAAATCTGCATAGTGCAGAAGATAATGGTGTTTTGGTCTCAGTGCTGAATATGGGAATAACTCTTCAATCAGTACCTTCATGTAAACAATCTGAGACCCTGAGAGACGAGGTGCACAGACAAATTCAACTAACTCCCTCAAAAGAAGTACCACCTGCCAGACAGCATTTTCAGCATCTTCAATTCTGTCATGTACCAAAATAGGCAGGGACCGCAAAAACCACTTGTTTTGGGCTGCATGGCCTCCCAGCATTTGGCTTGTTGCTGCTTTCACCTGGAAATAATTTGAGTCTGTCATTTAGTAACTTGTAACTAAACCACTTCTCTTTTTTGATTAAGCACTGCAAATACATTGCCAGGTCATAGTCCACAACACTTTCAAACAAGTCATGTGCTAAACAGGGCGGCAATCCAGGCTGGCACACATGAAAATGTGACAGTTTGTTGAAAACACTGTTGCTTTTAATGCCCTGATGAGGGGTCACATCAGGGTTGCTCTCCAGAAACTGCACAGACTTGTTATAATCAGTAGGATCTCGATGAGTAAAAACTGCGAGAGGATTAGACAGAAACGCATGTCTTGTGACTAGACAGTATCTACAGAAATACTTAGCAAAACTAAAAATTTTCAGCAAAACCACCAATCATGTGGGAGCCAAGATTATCTCCCATTATGCATGCAACCGTGCCTTTTAATGTCTTATCCTATACAATCTCACCGAAGACTTTATCCCCTCCAAAATATATATTCTATATATTCTCTGTACAAAGCAATACCAACTGTATTTGATCAACAGTTGATCTGAGATGTGGATGGAAATTTCCAAGAGTGAAATACACAGCTAAAACTTTGTGCTTTCGCATGGCAGATCCAAGAGGATTAGCCACTTCGAAAGCATCTTGAGAAAGCATCACCTTTACAGAATCTGGGTCTGTGGCAAACATTGCATTGGATCTAATCACATGCCCATCAGTGAAATAACAAAGTGTACAATCTTTAACAAGAAGGCAACAACTCTGATTTTCACTTCCCTTTTTCAGCATTGCCCTGAGGCTGTCCAGTAATGGAATGTAATGATTGTGTCTCCTCTGCCTTCTGTCATTGTAGCCAAGTGTGACTTCAACAGGCTGAACATAGTTAAAGTGTGTCATGTAATATTGCAACCTTCGATGGTGTGTAGTTAAAGGCTTTGTGCACAGGACTACTGGTGTAGTTAAAGGCTTTGTGCATAGGACTCCCCTCATATACACTCTGTCCCAGACATCTTAATGTTTCTGTTGGGACATCATACTGTTCAAGTTTTTGAGATAACACGTCCATTATATACTCTTGTTGAATATCCTGGAGAGTCTTCATCTCATTTACTATCTCTGTAATAGTGGAGGCTGGGACTAAATACTTTGTCTGCAAACCCAAGCAAAACAGTGCTAGATTTTCCATGAAAGCATCATGCACTTTGTCTCTTTCAGCAGCCTTACCTTGATCTACATCACTATCTGTACTTTGATCTGCATTAGTCACATTAATTACTTCAGGTATATTCTCTGTAAAAAACTGTTCTGCAGCACATAGATGAACAGGTAATATTTGGATGGCACTCCACCCTCTGTGATTTCTGAAAATATGAGATGACAAGGATGTCTTTACATTAAAACTCTTAGAACATCCATCAAAGGGATTGTTAATATCAGATACACAACGACAATATAGTTATTAACCGCCTGTTCACAGAAAATGATCGACTGATTTTAGCGCATGGTCTTGCTAACTGGTGTTAGCCTGGTTAGCAGACCTAATGGGCAAATGGCTAAATTAGCATTGGGCGATGCCACTGCTTAAATGACTGCTAAGTAAGCCTAGACTCTATCTGACAACCAATTCGTGACATAAAATATAACGTTTACTCGATACCAAGTCGACAACTGATGCCTTCGAGTCCTAAAAGTACTATTCTTGGCCATTCTGGTAATGTCCACTTTAACGTTAAAGACAGGTATATTAAAACAAAACTGAGTTTAACGCGGGCTAGACAACTGTTCCCGATTAAAACTATAAAGAACTAACAAGTCAATAACGTATATTATTTTACTTAAAGGAATTGTAATTACCACAGAAGTGCAATATTTTTTCCCCAACTCCGAAGACGGCCGTTGGCGCCTCCAGACAGATCTGCTTCTCCCACAGTGCATTGCATCCATCAAAATACAGGTAACCATCCGTAAAATTACATTACGGAACATACCTTCACAAGAACACGGTACTTTGTACCTTATAATTACGGACTTTTCTTACAGTGTAGGTGAATTGCACAGTAATGGATATCTCACTGCAGTGCAATGCAATCAAATATTCATTTGATTATCACATAAATTAATGAATTATACATATCTTCCTTGTTTGATTTCCAGTCACTTACTTATGGATTGTGATATACCATATACAGTACCTTTCCAACTTGCCACGACAGAAATATCAGAAGAGCAAAGAGTGTCTGTCTCAAAGCTTCTCCCTCTGCATGGAATGTTGTTTGCAGCATAAACTCACTGAAAAGATGCCACTTGCAACACAACAGCCAAGTTTACAATTAGGTGGGTTGCACTTCCAGTACTACATAAACATTATCGACCAAAAATTTTATTGTACTTAATGTTGTGCATTATGTGTATATGTACAGATGTGTACCTTTTGAATGACTACACTACTGGACCAAAGATATAAAAAAAACCCTGTCATTTAGGGATCCCGTGAAGGCCCAGAAAGCAATGCGCTTTGCACATAATGGCGAGCAGTGACATGTGAGTGTATTTGTGATGGAAGTAACACAAGCAATGCACAAAATATTATGTACTTTTGGTGTATAACTAACTGCCCTTTTTATTAAATAGAACAACCATCAATGTCCTCAGACTCTGTAATGCCACTTTCTGGTAAATCAAACATTATACTTGATTACTAAAGACTCACATCCATCATCATCATCATCTGCAGAAGCAGATAGTTTGTGGGAATTGTATTGGTGAGTCACAACTTGAACACAGTACAACAGCAGATGCAACTGTATAGGTCAAAAAATACCTGACATATGTTCATCCAAATTAAATCTGATTCCCTACAGTGCTGGCATGAGACCTGCTGTTTATCCATACCTGTACATTATGGCAAAAGATCTTTGCATGCCAGCAACAAGTGTACCCTGTGATTGTTTTTTTTTTTGTTTTGTTTTGTTTTGTTTTTTTAAGGCTGGAAACGTTAAACACAAAACGGACTCAACTCCAAAGCAACTTATATTTTTGAATAAAAATCTGGAAATTTAAAAGTACTGTTGCATTTTATTTTCCTTGAACCAGTGTAGAATCATTGCAAAACCAAATAAACAAAAAGATGATTGTCATTGATTATCCAGATAAGTTGATTTCATCTGCTAAACAGATGTGCGATCACCCACAATTTCATATACACACCACACCTGATACCTAATCAGTCACACAAGTGCGTTTTAGATCAGGAAACCCGCAGGCCGTCTACGGTTACACTGTTAAATGATACTATTGACAAACGTGTCACACCAGTACTGAAACTATGATGTGCAATGGATATACATATTAGACTAATGGAACAACAGGTCACATTAAATTTGATTTTTGTGACTTCATGGGGGAGCAGAGAAAGCAGAGAGCCTCAGTTGGCCCCCGGGCCATCGTTTGACTGCCCCTGCTGTACATGGTATCACAGCAAGTAGACTACATAAAACAAAACCTGTACCTGTATCATCTTCATTTACTATTTCCTCAAATGTTTCCCAAACTTAGGTTTTTCTATCCATTTTAGGATACTATGATGGAAGAAAAAAAATATGTCATCATTTTGACAGACTACAAAATTTGCTTATCTGTGTTTACTGTGCTGACAAATCTGCGCAAAGCGTACCAAATCATTCACTAGGCATAAATTATAATTTGCGACTGTGGATGTCTTGTGTCTTATGCCTTGAATAACGTTATCAACAGACTTATTTGTAGCCATCATACTTGTACACTGCTTTGCTGTTAAACCGTCACCATATTTTAATTTAGTACATATCTAGCAGGAGTCTGTCGGGTCCCCAAACCTTATAACACATACATGTGTATTCAAATATATCATTAATCTTGAAACAATCAGAGGAGATGTATCCTGCATGGTAACTTTTGTGCACAGCGAAATAATTAAAAGAGAGGATATACCAACTCCGTCCGTTACCTTTTACAGCCTGTTGCGAATCATATTCAACCACCTATTTGTATTGTTCTAGGCATTGCCATGCGTGATTTTGGTGTCTGCCTAATGTCGAAATAGTGCAGATACGTCACAATATCAAGTATGCCAATGGAAGCTACCTATGGAATTTATCAATATACCCACTTTTGATCATCTTTCCATAGTTGTCTGCCTGCTCCAATAGTTTTGGAATCAAACTTGTAAAATTCACACTGAAACCCTACTCTGCCTGAATTAGCAATAGCAATAGTTTAGAGTAGCCTAATTCTAATCATAGCCCTGCTATCCAAGCTTGTCGAGTGCTGTTGTTAGGAAGGAGAATGGATGAATTTAGAAAAACATAGACCAAAAACTGAACCGGCAAAAAACACTAACTGAATGGTACCTAAGCTAACAAACGTGAAAATGATGTGATGACGCCTTTCAGTTAGCACAAGCTGTGCATTCACTATTTGAATAAAAAATGAGAAAACCGCACATTAGAAGCTGCGCATCAGATGCCCCTGACTGATATTCATATAGACATTTCAAGACAAAAGAGACAAAAGACAAAATCTACAATCTACACAGTTCTTGAGGTGTACAGTATATTCAGTTTGCCTGGTTTTTGCAACAATGGGATTCATCTCACTTTGTGATGTTATCTGGGCCAATCATGTAAATAGGGGCACATAGTAAAATCATTTTGTCCACAGCTACATGTACCAGATGCCATAAACCATTGTGCTTTTCACAGCCTGACTGTTCAAAATATCATCCAAATGCATGCCCATTAATACTCTTTCCGTTTTGTGGAAGTAATGGAGTCACACATGCCAATTAGTGTTTGCTTTGCGCTCATAATAGGTAAGTTCAGTAAAGAAACAACTTTGGTCTGAAGACCTGCCATTACAATAATCATATTTGAAATGGAATAAAAAACAAAATCCAAATGTTGCACTTGTTGTCTAATGATCAACCCTTTAGTTTATCAGACAGAAACACCACTGTATTAAAGATTAGTCTATCTTTCTGTCATTGACTCTACATATAGTTTTCATAAATCTGGACATCAAACTCCTGCATTTTACTTTTGGACAGTATAAGTGTATAAATGGCAGTGACATATTTTCCTTAAAATAAAAAAAAAAACACTAAGTCATTATTTTGAGGTGATTCAATGGCTTGGTAGGCCTATATGAAAAATTTTGACATAGATTGTTTTTTTTTTTGTTTTTTTTTTTTGACTGATGGCAGAAACAGGCCTCCAAAACCATGTGATACATTTAGCCTTGGAACAGTTTACCTGTCAGTTGTATTCAGATGTGATTAATCTGTCTGTCTTTATCAGGGAGACTTGCTGTGGAGCTATTCTCCACTCTCTGGAAGAATGACTATTTATAGATGAAAAAGTTTACAAATTTCATTACTGTCTGTTTATTTTGTTCCAATTTTCAAGATTGGAACCTGATTTGCGTCGTACCTAACAACACCTTTCAGCTGTGCTATATTCACAGCATAGCATGGCCTCTCGGGCCTTGTTTCTTAAAAGGATCCCTGGCTAGTAAGACATGTTGGCCTTATAAGACTAACACTGGTAACAGCTATATTTAACAGTATTTAAAACACTCAAAATTCTTTCTTTTTTATTTAAACTTTTAGAAAAACTCTTTATTTTAACTTTATTTGCAGAGTTTGTAAGCTTCCATTGCATTTACGTCTCAATGCTTTCTGGGTAAAAAGTGACATCACCTAGTTGGTATTGATAGTGTCTATCTACAGCAACAGTTACTGTACCTCGTTTGGACTTTGAATAGATGCAACCAGGTGATGTCACCTTTTAAAACAATAGCAGCGTATGAGTGAAAGGGTTTTCTAAACTTTTAAGAAAACTGCCTGTCTTGCCAGAGATCCCTTTAAATAGCCTATATTTCCATGAGGGAAGTCTGATTATTGTATTTTCCTTGAATTAATCTTACTCACATACACATACACACACAACAGTGAGCATGTCTGCATTTTTTTTTTAACAGTGTAGCCTAGGGCATTTTGGGATGTTTTAGAAAATTGATGGTAAAACAACATTTAATAGTATGCTATTGCCATCACGATCAAACAGTCTCAGGCTCATTTAGATGAAGTCTTAGAGTTGCATATACTTTCACTCAACTCTACACATAAGCTAAAGTGAATACTTTAGTAACTGCAATTGTAACTGAAAGGTCTAGAGGCGGCAGTTACAGACTGATAATCATCATTTTTAGGGTTTAATGACATTTAGGGTTTAGTGGCATTATCTGATCATATCACTACACTGTTGGTATAACATGTATGATGAAAACCTGAAGCAACTTACAACTGATCTTCAGTCAAGACTAGGGCTGTGCGGAGACTCGGCTGGGGCTTAAAACTTAAAAACCTTTCGCGCATGAATTATTACAAAACCAGCGTGGAATTCTTACTATGCTTTCTTAAATTCCAAATCAAGACTTAAAGCATATCCAACTGATATTTTCGTATATTTACTTACACATATATTTTACATACACATTTACATACACATATATACCTTGCAAAGGTATAAAATTAATTTAGCCATTTTCTAAAACATAATAAATTTGTGACAATACAGTACTGATTCGCCCACACTCAGTTACAGCATCATCCATAATTTTTGGCACCCCTGGTAAAGTTATGTTGATATGAACTTATGTTGTGATTTGATATCCTGCTGGATGAGCCAAGCATGACCTGCTTTTGTTGTCTTGACAGCGACTGTCAGATGCTGATTTGAAATGGTCAGATATTTCATAGAGGTCATGAATAATGAGCTTCTTACAGCCTTTGGAATTAAAACAACCCTAAAACATCACAGACCCATTCACCATCACAGACCCTTCACCATTCCAAAAGGCAGGCAGCTATTTTCATAATAGTAATTCTTCTACATGCTTAACCCAGCATGAGTTAAAAAGCTAAATTTTCATCCCATCTGACCATAAAACCTGATTCTAGGTGAAGTCCCAAGTATTTAGTAACTAATTTCTCATTTTCAAACTCATTTTCAAGTCATTTTAATCTCTTAAAGGCAAACTTACAAAGTTCCCAATGTCCTGCTTTAATGGTTCTAGGTTGCACTGACCACACACCTAGCCTATCTTGTTTAAAGTCAGAGTCAGAAACGTGTTGTAATTCGCTAATAAAAAACTTAAAGGAATCCTTTTGTGTTGAGTGGAAGTAGGAGCATGGCAGTGTTATTTAGCATTCCTTCACCCACGTTATTGTGCAGTACAAGTTTATTTTGATCACAAACATTTTGAAATATTTATGCATACGATACAAATCATCTTAATGACACTTTCCAGGAACAGCCTTTATTCATTCTTTGTAAGTGGTAAAATAGAGCTTAGATGATTTTAGATGCATCAAAGGTGTGACAGAGGATGCACCGTGGTCTGAAGATGAAGAGAGTGTGCATGCGAATCATGAGGAGTGTGTATCTTTATGATATGATGTGATATGATGAATGGTCTGGACTTTGTGCAGGAAGGTCATTGTGTCACTGCTTGATGCTGTGAAAGACCAGAGCAAGCTCACTGCCATGTGACCCACATTCTATTCTAGATCTTACCACTAGAGAGAGCTGAGTCCCCAATAGTGCAAAAAAGAGAAGCTGAAGTGGGAGAGGCTGACACACCATGACTTTTTATTCCATCGAACACACGCTCAGTCCCTCCTGTCTTGCTGATGCTTTTTAAAAGACTGCTGTAGAAACCCACTCCCCACTCCACTCAACCTCCCAATAGCAGCCTCCAGACACACCCTCTCATGGCACCTAATGTCGCTCATTGAATCTCTCTGGATGATCAGGATAAAACTGGAGTTTATCTCTGACCTCCACAATCCTGTTTCCCTTCTGTGTGGTGTGTTTGGATCCAACTATGAAGTGACAGGAGTCTGATTGTGGAAGACATGATACATTTAGTATGGGTATTCATATCTGTTTGTGTGTGTGTGTGTGTGTGTGTTTGTACGTGTGAGAAAGAGAGAGAGATGCATGTGAAAGCTTCTTCTGGTATTTTTATTAGGAGAAGTGGCTCGGTTACAGTATTGGTAAGGGGATTTGACTGACTTAAACTCTATATAGAATATGTGTTTGAATGACCAACTAGTATTTATTTTACATTAAAGCATATCTGTAATTTTCTGACATTAATGCACAGTAAAATAATTAACAGAGGAACAGAGCAGGGCAGTAAGTGTCTGGTTTTCTAGCATTCAGTTGTTCACTAAAACCCATTTGCTCTTGCACTCTCTCTGTTACGTTCATCTGATATTATATATCCATTGGACATCATAGTTTCAGTACATGTTTGTCAATAGTAGTAGACTGAAAACCTGAGGGTATTCTGTTCTAAAATGTTCTAAAACTCTTTCATTTGTTAAATTTTATTTATTTTGCATTGGCCCTTGGCAGCTTAGATTTCAGTACACGGCCCACAATCAGAAAAAAACTGGCCACTCCTATACAGATATCCTGCTTGAGTGCTGTAGCTTCCCCTCTAGACTGGTGCTATCATTACATCCCCATATCATAGATCTACCATCAGTCCGCCCTGTTTTCATGTGTAACCAATATCAAGGAAACAGTGTATAGATAGGACTATGGACTACAGATAATGCCATTCTTATGAAAAACCACAATGCTGAGGGATGTCTATCAGGAATATTTATAAATGCTGGGTTTGGTTTAAGACGGTGGTTTTCAAACTTTTTCTGTCATTCCTTTTTGAGTGGGGAGTTTCTTTTTTTTTAGCCTCACCTCTCCTCTGTTGCCCCAGCAAAATGATAATATTTACTTTTAAAAAGAAGCTTTTTTGCATCTTGCAATACTTATTAATGACTTTGCTGGTGTTTGGCTGCTTTGATTTGAGTGTAAAGTCTTATATGATAACATTATAATGCCTTATTAGTGCAGTTAAGTTATGAATACTAATGTCATTAGTTATAAAATGTTCTGTTGGTTCAACTCTTGGTTGAACTTTGTATTTGTATGCCCACTCAGCTGACGAAGAAAGGATGACTTGGTGGTTGAAGGTGGAGAAAAGTATAACCTGTTAACTGTAAGAAAGACTTCCCCTTTTGGCCTATGCCACAGTGATGCCAGATTAGATGGGTAGAATCACTGCTGATTTGTCTCTGTCCTCTGCAGATACATCAGTGCACTAAAGCTTCAAGTCTCATTGTACATAGCAATATGGATAAGGGAATCTATAGTAATGTTGGAGAAAAATACTCTCAAGAACCTACAGCAAATACAGGCAGCAGGAGCTCACAAGCAGAGGCAGCATCAAACCAAAAGACAGGTGGGTACTTACTAGGAAATATCAAAACTTTGGAGGGCAAGCATAAGGCAGGAGTATGTATGTATGTATGTATGTATGTATGTATGTATGTATGTATGTATGTATTTTGCATAAGAGGTACAAAACAAACACACTTTATGGTGATATTACAAAGTACTCAATACTAGGCCATACATTAATGTTGGTTAGGTTTAATAAACCAGAGTCTGTTATGTTTAATTTTAGCTACAGGGTCCCTCCACTGTTCATATCTATAAACAAAGGGGTATACTGGAGTATTGACCTGCTGCATAATCCAATTCCCAGGATATCTGAATTACAGCTCCAACAATTTCTCCAACTTAGGCATGGGGGTTTGCTGTTTTCAGTGTACACCCAACCAAACACTCAAGTGTTGGCAAAAGCTCACTTTTCATCTGATCACAGTACATGATTCCAGGCTAATTTAGTAACTTCACTCATGTAAAATTTGTAGTTCAATGACAGGAAAGTTTGTTAAATAGTCTGTTAGCATGAAGGTCACTTTTGATTGATATCCCCAAAATACAACTTTAACTGTATCTGGCATGTGGGCCTTTGCCCAGGCAAAAACAAATCGAATCTATGAAAAAGGCAAAGTCCTCAAGCATGAGTTAAAGCTTTCATGTTGCATATGGGAGTATTGAGCAGACATATCAATGTTTGTGCTCATGTGCCTTCACAGATAAAATACAAAAATACATTTTGGTAGTCAGTTTGATATTACCCTTACTACCCCCATGACCCATCTCACTCCTTTGAGTTTGTTGCCTGGCCGCTGCTACATTGTCCAGCCATAATTCCTGATAACCACCTATAGACTGACCATGTAATGTAAAAGTGGGATAATACTCTATTATGAACTATTTTGAACCTTTGCTAAAACCATAGGCAACGTATAGTCTGTCATGGTTACTACTGATTGTAATTTTTCTCCATGACCCCTGGCAGTTGGGTTAGCCCCTTGAGTCATGGATCTGCCCAAGGTTTCTTCCTAGATTAACTGAACGTAAGGGAGTTTTTCCTTGCCCCTGTTGCTCTTGGGTCCTCCTTCTGTGAAGCGCCACGAGACAATACTATTGTAAAAGGCGCTGTATAAATAAAACTGAATTGAATTGAATTGAATTGATATAATTTTTGAGTTAGATTTTGTGCATTTCCCATCTTTCAAATTGCTCATCACTAGATTTTTCCCCCCCTTTTCCAGTGTACTGTATTGTAGGAATGTGCTTTGGACTGCTGTGTCTCCAAGTGGCTCTTAACATCATTCTGCGTCTCCACTGTGAGTTCCTTTGCATTTATTCTTTTCTGCAGGGCTACGGCACTGCTATGATCCAACTCGTGAAGAAAGCAACATAGCGTAGTGCTTATGGAACCTGGCTAGCGTGCAAGTAGCCTGAAAAGTTGTGGGTTCGAATCCCGGGTGCCACCATTGTGCCCTTGAGCAAGGCACTTATCCATAAGTTGCTCTAGGGGAGACTGGCCCTGAACACTTGATAGCTGACGAATTGTAAGTCGCTTTGGATAAAAGTGTCTCATAAATGTAAAAGAGACAGTATATTACACTTAACAAGCATTAACCTGTAGTGAAAATACTTTTTCTAAACTCTTAACACAGAAAAAGTCCTACATCACACAATTAGCCAAACAGTTCTTATTGAAAAGCACATTTTGTTAACAAAACACTAAGTCAACATAAAAAAAAGAATGTCTCTTTATACATGCTAATGGAACCTTAAACACAGACAATCTGGATCAAAATCAAATAATTCTACCAAACACTAGCATGTGTTTTTTTATACAGTGAACAGTCAGTCATTCATTCTATCATTTCAGTCCAGACATACACCAACCTCACCAGAGTGACTGAAGACAGACAGGAGTGTCAAATGCAATGCAGCTCATGGGTTAAAGAAAGAGACCTGCTACTGACCAATTACACTCAACTCCTCGAAGAAACAGAACTGTTACGAACAAACTACACCAATCTTGTCAAAGAGTGTGACCGACTCATGAAGATGCTAAATGCACCTGGTGAATCATTAATTTATTAATGTATTAATGTAATTTCTTGATTATTGAAGAACCACTGTGTCCCCCCTTATCTCTATCCTATGGTTCTGAAAACGATGGGATAGAGAAGTAGACACAGTTTTGGAGCTAGGGTGCAAATATACTGAGTGAGACTAACGCATGTCTGCTTTTCAGATTTGATGCAGAATATTGAAGACGGTGAAGAAGACCTTTTGATGAGGAGTAATACCAATTACACCATTGATCCTCTGATCATTCACAATGACCTACAGATCAATGACACTGATCAATTTGAAGAAAAAGACCTAAACCTGACCGATAGCACAGATCTGGTGGAACAGAGAGACTTGTGTCTGACTACATACCAAAACCTAGCTGAGAGGAAAAACCTGTTACTTCTCAGTTTCAACAAGTTGACTGAAAACAGAAAAGAACTACTGACCATCAACAAAAACCTCACTGAAGAGAGAAACAAGTTATTGTCCAGTTACAACAACTTGGCTAAAGAGAAGAACAGCTTATATAGGGTGCTCGTAAATGGTGAGCAGCACCGAATACCTCCCAAATAAGCAATACATATAAAACATTAAAGCAGTTCCAGACAAGCCTGTGGAGACAATAAAGGAATCAGTAGGATCTCCTGTTTATTTTATCATGGGGGAGTTAAGAAATCATGAGATATTACACAGAGAAGATATTAATAATGTACAGTATTAAGTAATATATAGTGACATTAATTTTTTTATATTAATTTAACGCAGATTTTCCCATGAACTGTACATCTCAGAAACTAGCGACTAGCACCAGGTCAGGAAATATGTCTGTGATATGCATGACGTGATATGCATGTTATGTCTGTGTGAGAAACACAAAAGGTTAAAATTAAATAGCAACAACATTGTACATTTTCACCAATCCATGTAGATTTGTTTGCAAACCAATGAATAAGAACCAGCGATGACTGTTTTGGAAGAGTTAGGTTGACTGACAAGATCATGAAGACGATTTCAGTTTCATTCTACATCGGGGCATAATTTGCAATCTGTACAAATACTGACCAGTGTTACAATCAACTCTACCTCTGGTTCTGATTTCACCCACCCAGCTGGCTGGAAGAGGTTTCAGTCCAGTGTCTATTTCTTCTCCACTTTGAAGAAAACCTGGCATGAGGCCCAGGAGGACTGCAGGCAGAGAGGAGCTGACCTAGTGATCATCAACAGCAAAGAAGAGCATGTAAGTGACATGCAAATACTCAACCTTTGTTGGGCTATGAGGTCAACAAAGAGAAGTTTAAGTAGCTCCATGAATCATCATTTACTATAAATCCATAGTCTATCTATCTATCAGTCAGTCAATCTACAATGGGGTTTGACTGGACAAGAGACATTCCATATGTCATCACAAGTAGGGATATCATAGGACATCCTGTTCAGACTCTTTACAGTTAGTAATCACTTTGCATTTGTATTGAGATTAATGATGCACATGTTCTATTCATTCAAAGTGAGAGTGAAGTGATTTCGTAACATCCCATTTGGCAGTTATCTCCAAAGAAAATGCTAATGGAGTAAGGTGGATAATGGAGTAAGGTGGTGTGAATAAGCACATAGCCTGTCTCACTGAACTTGTCAAATAAGGTCAAAAATGAGAAATAAATAGTAGGAAACGCATATATGTCTGAACTTGATTAGCTGGTAGTAGAATTGATGTATAAAAGCAATTTACACATTTGGTCATGGCATTGCGCAAAGATTTGAATTTGAATTTGAATTAGCCTACAAATTTCTTTTACAAATAACTCATCAATGATCTAAGCTTGACAATACTTTTCCTCTCACAGAACTTTCTCTCGGATTACTGGCGCCTGGATAAGCCTCCCAGAGGGAGCCGTATTGGAGGCTGGATTGGCCTGACAGATGGGGAAAGAGAGGGAGTGTGGAAGTGGGTGGATGGAACTGACCTACCAACCAAAACCATTTGGTGAGACAAGGGTTGCACATTCCATCCTCACTGCCTGTTTTGTCACTTCTGTAAAGGTGTGGTCGTAATCAATCAATTAATGAATCAATTCATGAACTCTCCTCTTGTCTGTTTTCTAGGGTGCACCAATAATCCTCTGTTGTTCATATACACTGTAGTTTACTGACTCTACAGACAAAACAAAAGCATTTCAATAAAAATGTTGGCCTTAGGAGTTCATAGGAATTGATAAGTCAGCAACCAAAGATAAGAACCCAGCAATGATAGTTTTCAAAGAATGCAGATTGACAAGGTAATAAAGACAATTTCACTTTCATTCTACATCAGGACACCATTGGCATTACGCAAGCGATGTAAATTTGCAAAGAAGTTGTATTCCTTAAATGTTTTTTGCAGTTTTTGAATCGGCATCACAAAATTCTTTAAGACAAACAACTCATGTCTATAAAAGTACTATATAGTACTGTATACTGTCATTTCAGTGAATAAATTCTAGAAAAGCCGAGCACATTTTGTATACAGCATGTCCTCACAGTCATTTTGAGGATCCTATGTTCGTATAATATCACATTTTTCCATGTGTGGCTGTTTACAACACTGTGTACATATTTTTTTTACTCTGGAGTGAAGGAACTACTTGTCCCATAAGTCACTGCGATCAATACAATTTATAACATTTGTAACCTAACAACAGTTCACAGGGCCCCATATTGAATTGAGAACATGACAATGACCAACTTCCTACAGTTTGCTGCGAGGAGATTCAACATTAAATATGCAAATAACATGTTTTACTTAATTGTTTCTTACTTCGCCTGCCGCCATTGTTCCCCCCCAGCACAGAGAAATTTTGTGACATGATTGGTCTGTGTTGATCTATTTCTATGATCTATTTCTCAATGTTCAAAATGACTTGACTTGGAAAAACATATTCAGATCCACGAGGGGGTGAGATTGGAACACTCTATAAAATCAGAAAACTAAGGTATATACATGAGACATGTATCCACTGACTGTCTGTGTCCTTTGTTAAATAAAAAAGAAAGAAGAGCTGAAAACAGTGAAAGACACTCAGTGCTACCAGAACATGGGCGTATATTCAAGATAGTTCTTGCAGCTGTTCTTTAGAGCACCAATACTTCTACCTAACACCTGGAAGGCAATTGCCATGGACATCCTTCCCTCTTTCTTCCCAAATCCTCCATCTTCTAGTGCACTGTCTCCTGCTGCGCCTTAATTGCACATCTGCACTCTCATCTTCTGGCAGTAAGATTTGTCTTAAATCTTTAAAATTTTCAGGTTCTGGCAGAGAAACGAGCCCGATGACTATTTAGGTAATGAAGATTGTGCCTGTTACCATGGGTTTGCATGGAATGATGCAGACTGCTCCACAGACAGAAGATGGACCTGTGAGAAACACTTTTAAAAGCATACCAGGGAACATGTTTTCAAGTTAATTTACCAGCTTTGTAGTCACTTTTATGGTTGAATGGCTCATTACAGGGTGAATCAGTGACTGTATAGGGGGAGATTTGCAGGTTAAAAAAATCCCAGAATTACTGGGTACCTTACCTGCCTTTATGTTACAGAAGAGCATAAAGTTATATGCTTTTTTTTCCTACGATGCTTTGATGTGGTCTGTCTACTTCCTAACGCATGTTCAAGTTAATCTTTTCCCATATGAAGGGGGAAACTTTAGAATAAATTTGTATCCTTTATGTAAGCTGGAGTATCAGGAAGAAAACCGCAAAGACTTACAAAGGCTGTAATACCTTTTAATATAAAATGAAATAAATACTTTAATGAAGCGTGTAAATTTAAAAAGTTGGGGTAAATTGTTATGCATTCATAACTTGGACAGCCTGGGGGAAGACGCTTCTTCTTAGTCTCTCAGTTCTGGCCTTAAAGAGACCCGTGCAGCATTTCCATAGTCATAAAACCATTCAGAAATCATTGTGTTGGTTGATTGACTTGTTGTGGCAATATGTACAGTAACTTGCCCTGTTCCACCTAGCATTGCATTTTTGAAATTGGGCCATACAATTTTAAAAAAGCAGCTCGCCTTTTGTTTACAAGAGTATTGGGATCTTGTCACGTTCGTCCTCTCTAGAATGGATGGATGGAGTATTGTATCTTATTCCCTGATGTTAAAATACATAATAAACTCAATTGCAATTTTACAAGCCCAATTACAACTTTATATTCAGGCTTTGTCAACTACAGTTGAACAAGTAGGCTTTGTTCAAATTTGTTCATTTTTTAGTGGCTATTTTCAAAGTTCAAGACTCGGTACATGTTTCACGTTCATGACAGCTCTGTGGTCATGCATAACCTCTCCTAATTCAACAAGACCAAGGTAAAAATGTTTCATACATGCCAAGGTATTAAGGGGAAAGAAACAATGGTAGTTATGCATATTTTATACACTGGCTACATTTTAATAACTTGAATGTATGTTAATTATTACATCAACTTATCATTGTGCAGTATTTATACAATACAATACAATTAAACACTTTTATCCAAAGCAACATTGACTCGCAAAGTGGGGTATAGCTATATTGCACATTTCATACTGCAGTGGTTCTCACTTTAAATGGTAAATGGACTGCATTCATATAGCGCTTTTCTACTCCTACGAGTACTCAAAGCGCTTTACAGTGTATGCCTCACATTCACCCATTCACACACATGCATTCACTCACCAGTGGCAGAGGCTGCCATGCAAGGTGCCAACCTGGTACCAGGAGCAATTTGGGGTTCAGTATCTTGCTCTTGCTCAGGGACACTTCGATGGTTGTCAGGCAGAATGGGGCTCAAACCTGAAAGCCTCCAGTTACCGAACGGCACCTCTAACACCTGCACCACCATCGCCCCATTGCCACTTTAAAGATGCCCATTGCCCTTGCAAAATAATGATTACTTTATAAACACAGAATCCATACAACATATTCATATATACACATTTTAATGTAGGTCAATTAATGATTTTTCTGCTCTGGGTATTACTAAAGTAAGGCAGGCATTACTAAAGATAGACATACCTACTAAAATAGGCATTAAAAAGTTAAGAGGCATTTCCTCCTGTTTATTGTGCTCCAACTGTCTCATCCCTGTTCCCCACTAGGATGTACACCAATTAAGCAATGCCAAGCACTAAGAATTAGTTCAATACGGCAATTTAGTAGCACCCCAGGGGCTCCGCCTGGGAGGGAAAAGTTAGTTAATTCTAAGGGCCTGGCACTGAACCAGAGAACATTTCAATATTACAGTCAATATTTGATGGGGGTCCAAAATAATTTTCTGTCATAGGGCCCAAATTTTTTGTGCCACCCCTGTATCACCTTATGCCATTATCAGTGTACAACAGAAGATCAGTATCTGTGTATAACAGAAGAACTACACCCTTCTAAAACCTGGGAGAACAAGAAGGGGAACCTAGAGAAAGAGGAACTGGAACATTAGAGAGCATCAGTCAGAGACTGTGAAAACACTGGGCACATCAAAATACTTTTTGCCCAGTTTAACCCAGACCATTTTGCAAATCTCCACTGAGATTGAGAGTGGGGGTATAAGCAGGGGTGTAACCTGCCTGAGGAGTGCAGTGAACTCTTACCAAATCTTTTAGGTTTCATGGTTTCATGGCAAACACAGTTTTCTGCTAAAATACACCACACCATACATCCCGATGATTCAACTATGAATGTACTCTGGAAGCATACCTAATGCCAGATAATCTTCAGTTACTTGTGTATATAGTCCTTGAGTCAGAGGGTTGCTCAGTACCATTGAGGGCAGTAAGCCACATAATGATTTTGGAATGGTAGACCATCCTAGAGTTAGAAAATAAATAATAGCATTGCATTGATGGTAGCTTTTTGTGTGTTATCACCCTCTTTATGCCCATTATAAGCCTATGTATGGGTGAATAAGGGTAAAGATTTTCACAAATTGATATCTCCACCAAACTTACCCATCTTATTATTTACATTGAGACATTACTTTTTTGTAGTTTTTTAAAATGCATACATGTGTATGTAGCATATCTGTAGATGAGCCATTATCAATTGAAATATGTGATAATCATACATTTTAGGCCGTTGGCAAGGCGGGCTTACAGTGCATCTCTACCAACCAAACAAACATTTTGTGAAAAGTCTGGTCATGCTGAATGTTAACATGGACAATTTTGGGATGCCCTTTTAGCACTCTATGTAGCCCTATGAGGACTAGGTAATGCCTATAGAAATAAATAAGTGGTATAATGAATAGTATAGGGTAAGTTCATTACTAGAATAAATAGGATTACAAAGGTTTAAAAGATTTTAATTTTAATTACTGGACATGTAAGCAAATTATGTAATGGGTAAATGTTAAAAGAAATAATTTTGTTAAAAATTACTTACCTGTGACGATGATGTAGTCAGCATCAGTTTTAGAAGTCAGCAGGAAACAGGAAGAGGGAGGGAACAAAGAAGGAGCAACCAATGGCTACAGCATGAAGTGGCCATTGTGTTTTAGGTCGCTCCACTCGCAAGCATCGCTGAAGGCCTGCACCAACTGACTGATAACCTGCCGTTATTGTGTTTCGTCACACGGTATTTGAGTATTTTGAATATTTAGTACTTCTGGCTTAAGTTTCATTTTGATTTATTGCGTGTTGATGTTAATGAAAGGGTACATTATTTGAAGCTGTGAAATGTTAAATGCACTACAGTGTTAAGATTGAACGTGAGTTTAAGATATTTTACACAAGGGTGTTGACTATTTTGAGTTTATTTGAAGACAAAAGCAACTGATAGAATATTTTTGAGTTACTTTTTATATTGAAAGGAGAACTGAATATTTTGGAACTGAAAGAGTTTGAACAACTAAACTATATTTTTGTGTTTTTTTATGTACTGTGTCTGTATGTGTATATCTAAATTCTATCCTTAAGTAAATTTATTTATTAATTAATTTTAAACCCTGTTTAGTTGAATGGTTATTGACATGGTTTTGCCTATTAATTATTAGTTATAAAGAACCTAGGGTAGCCACCCCTACTTATTGCAAAGGGATAGCAAAGGGGTGCTATATTTACTATAGAGGACTATGCATTGTCCATGGGGTGAAAGATTGTGGGACATAAACAGGCTGATAAAACACATAAATCTACCCTGAATGCAATGCTATCATATAATTTCTAACTCTAGGGTGGCACACCTTGCCAAAAAAAAAACACAATGAGACTTACTGCCCTTAAGTGGTAGCGATAGGACAAATTTTGGGGTCTGGCTCAAGGACTGATAGTGGTAGTAAACTAGCAAAATGGTGGTTAATTAAATTAGCAAGTATGTACTGCTGGTATTTACACATTTAGCATGCTGTATTCAAAGAGTTGATCTTAAGTGAAGATTTATAACAAATGTAAAACCCAGGGTAGAGTGTGTCAGTGAATGTGGTCTGGACTCTGTTTATTCTCTTTGTTATTGTACCAGAATGAGGAGTGGGTGCTGCAGAGCCCAAGCCTCCAAGACTGATCATTTCATCCAAACCAACACTCTTTACCCTTTCCTTTCCTGCTGATGCTTTTTTATGAGACTCCTATATAAACCACATCTCCAACCACACTCCATTCAACCTCCCAGTAGCAGCGTCCAGACACACCCTCTCTACACAGCACCTGAGAGCACCTCTCAAATCTCTCTGGGTGATCAGGATATGACTGGGCCTCAGGTCTTCTTTCCACCCTCCTGTTTCCTTCAGACAGATGTAGGAGCCCATTTGCTGTTTTTGGATCCAGTGTAAAGTGACAGAAGTCTGATAAGGGAGAAGATAGGGGACACATTTTTCAGAGAGAGTGAATTTAATTTGTTTTGCCACTACTCTGTAAAAATAGTTGGGTTATATTGAATTATTTTCTATTGCACTATTCAAAAACATTGTATGTAGGCTTGCACATGTACGTGTGTGTGTGTGTGTTTGTGTGCGTGTGTTTGTTTGCGTGCGTGTTTGTAAGACTTACACCTTAAGAATTCCTCTCTGGTTACTGGCTCAACAAATACAGCATGGTCATCAGACACTGAGACAGAAAACATAGTATAACCAAACACTGAAGTGCAAGTCCATATTCTGCCCCGGTATTTGTAATTTTTAACAGACTCAATATCGACATTGCTCAGGGAATGGATACTGTGGTCTTGAACCTGGATTGTCTACCGCTGAAATGATTAGAAATGATATCTCCCAAATGTATAGTGAACTCATGACAAGAAAAAACCTGCTACAGATCTCATCTTAATCTTCTGCGTGCAGAAATCCTCAACCTGCTTCTTGAGTGTGGAGACTGATTTCTTCACAGCCTCTAAAGAGAGACTTTGGTGTACGTCTTTACACTGAGGTGGAGTTTGACTGGATGGAAATTCTACAAATGTACAAAATACTTAATATTAATGTGCATGTCAACAGGCATATATAGTACTATCTATCTATCACCTGCAATTAATCAATATCTATATCAACCTCATAACTAGAATACATATGCAAATGTAAGCACTAAGGACTGTATGATGTTGGAGTAGAGTAGGCCTAATGTTGATTTTATGATATTGATGATTATTGTAATGTTTTTGTGTGATGATCTATCAGTACCTTGAGGACATGGATGTGATCCTCCGTGTGTAAAAGCTGTTCCAGCTCAGCATCTCTCCTCTTCAGCTCAGCAATCTCCTCCTCCAGTCGCTTCAGGAGTCCTTCAGCCTGACTCACCTCAGCCTTCTCCTGATCTCTGATCAGCCGATTCACCTCAGAGAGCCTTCTTTCAATGGAACAAATCATTTCAGTAAAGATCCTCTCACTGTCCTTCTCTGCTGCCTGTACAGAGCTCTGATAGGAAAGACACACACACACAAACACACACACACACACACACACAGGGTCCATATAAAACCATGACCACTGAGCTCTGGCTCATCCAATATTGCTCTATTGCTACCTCTTCTTGCCAGTAGGCCTACTCACCTTGAATGTTTCCACAGCCTTTTTCACCTCCTGCATCTTCTTCTTAATCTCCTGGATTCTTTGCTGGAATTTCTTCTGGGTCACCACAAACAGTCCCTATGGCAGTATGGTACATTATAGGCCTATAGGCCTGTGCACATATGTGTATGTTTCTAAAAGGGATAGTTCTTGTCCTTGATTATGATTGGTTGAATCACATTCCATGCCGTTCTTTATTCCCTCATATAGCGCAGCTGAGACTACATTTTGTTCAATATTGCTGGGCCATTCAGAGGTTACATTGGCTGTGTTTGTGCGTTACTTTGGCAACCATTCAGCTGAAGGAAATATATTTCTTAGCGAAGGAGTTGATTGATTGTCTGGGAATAAATTGGAATTTCTTGTTGCTAGGGCTTTGTCTAATACAAACTGAGCTAGGTATGTGAATATAGCACAGCTGAGGGGGTTTAATGGCAACAACACCTATATTCACAGTATAGAGTGGTCTCTCGGGGCTTATTGCTTAAGTATACAAGTTCCCAGAATACTGTCCATGCATGTGCTGTATGTGCACATGTGTGGATGGTGCATATGTATGTTTGTTTGAGTGTCTGTTTGTGTGTACAAACATTGTTTTTAAGTGTATACAAGAAGCTTATTGTACCTTCATTTTTCAATGACAGTAAAGCTTTCTGATTCTGATATGTCAACATAATGGCCAATAAGAGGTATCCTGATATACAGAATCATTGGACAAAGCAAGGGTTAAAAAAAAAAATACAATGAGAAGCAGAAGGGAGTTTCATCTGCCAAATTTTTAAATATATATTCAGAAAAGAAAGGTAGTCTGTGCAGGAGGTTGTCCAAACCAGCTTAACTGCACACATTGCAGTCATAACACCACTAGAATATATAGCTATTGTATAAACATGTAACTCTAAACTTACGATCCAGTTATATAAAGATCTTGAATCCTGCAGTGTTATTTTCATCCAGTCAGAAAGAAGTGTTACTTTGCGCTCACACAGAAAGCGGTGAAGGTGTTCGAGCAGCTGAAAAAGCCCAAATCGGTCAGATAACTGCTGGAATTATAATAAAGTAAACTCAGTTTCAAGAAAAATCATAAGTTAATAAGGTAAGGTTAATAAGGTAATTCTGGCTCGAATGAAACATCAATGCAATAAGTAGAAGAAAATAGTTGAGTTAAGAAGAGGTACATACAAGTATTGTGTTTTCATAAGTACACTTCATATGATGGTGTTTTATTACTTTTGCCGCTAAAGCTCAGTACTCTGATAAGATTACAGTGACAATAAAAGACTATCACATGCTTTGGTCAAAAGAATTTTGAATTGTTACTTTAGAAGGGCAATACCCTTCAAACAAACCAAAAACAGAAAAACAACACACAGGATGCATCTGATACCTGTAGCATGTAGAGGTCTGAATAGAAGTGTGTTTAAAGGAGAAATCCAGTGTGAATCAATCCATATCAGCACTTGGTGACCAGAGGCAGATTAGGTACTCAATTTGCTTCCTTAAGTAAAAGTATAGATACTCCTGGAAAGTTGCCAAGTCAAATTTTTACTTGAGTAAACAAGTACTGTGCTTTTGTTTGGAAAAATGTACCAAATTTTCTTGCTCTTTTTCCTATTGATGGTACATCAAACAACAGGTGAAATGAACAGTTCATTAACATAATTATCCTGTAAGTTTTTAATTGCTCTAAGGTCATAGTAGATGAAATTCTTGGTAGAATTGCCATTTGCACTGGGATGCCTTACTAATCATGTTCATTACCTTTTCAATTAACATGAGTTGCAAAAAACTGAATTTCTGGATCCTATCTTTTTGTGGTGTTGGGTTGGAGCTCTGAAAAAATCCCTTGTGTGTGTATAGTGACTTATATAACATGTACTTAAAAGTAGATCTATGGTGAACCATGTCAAAAAGAATTCTCAGCATTACCATTGCCATCATGACTACTGCCAAATTCTAATTCAATATGATCCATCACATTATTGCGAAATCACTGCAAAGCCAGTGTATCGAGACTAATGCTTTATTTATTTATTAACAGACTCAACACAACACCTTACATATATAGGGGGGAAAAACCCTACAGTCATATAAGGTCTGTCACACGGGTAATATTATGAATTTTGCAAAATAACAGCAGCTCTGAGGTTAAAAACTCAGGGGAGGCATATCTAAGGCATCTATATTGCAATATACTTTATATTGCGATTTATATGTGTGTTATATCACGCATTCAACAGGCCCATTCGATAAATAGGACACACTCCACAATTTTTTTCCCAACATAGATGCTCTTGTTTTGTAGTAGGCTAGGCAAGTTCCCACTCCGATTTTTGTCTAACATTCTTGTTTTGAGAAGTTAGATATATCAAAAAAACGAGGCCACCATTTTTATTGATCTCACAATATAAAAACATGCCAGCCTTGAAAAAAATCGTAATGGTCACGTAGGCTATTCTATAGCCTAAGCAATTTTTCAAAATATATGGAGTATATTTCTTCATTAGCTTTTTTTAACTGAAGTGTTGTCATTTATCCATTTGAAGAAAAATGTGCCTACTCATCATTTGATATGATATATCAATAATATGATGCAAAACAAAAGTTATTGAGACTAATGCTTTATTTATTTAACAGACTCAAAGTATAATTATACAAAAAAAGACATCCATACACTTACAATATATTATGTTCATGTAGACAGACAGACACACACACACACACACACACACAAACACACATAGGGGAAAAAAAAAACCTACAGTCATATAAGGTCTGTCACACTGAAAAAAATTGATTCTTCTAGTATTTCCAAAAGTCAGAGGAATACAGTGTGTCACTTTCCTTAAGGCCAGTCAATGACATTATAATTCGATTTCTTGAGTCAGTTAACCTACACATAAATTTATGCAGGTTCCTGATTAAAGCCTGAAATTTGGGAACATTAGCAGTCACTAACATATAACTATCCCTTTCTCAACTTGGATACTTAATTATTCAGTTAACTATTACATTTAATATTTAATATTGTTTAATATAATAATATTTTTAAATATTTAATATAGTTAATATTTAATTAACCTATACACACACACGTCTTTTATTTAGTTTATTATCACTGCCACATGTTCAGAATGTTACCTATTGCTCATTACAAAATGGACTTGTGCATGCTTGTCACACATTCTAGTCTAGTGCACTGGGTTCAGTGGCTTCTGTGTTCTTCAAACTTTACTTCTATTTAAAAAGTCAGCGCTAGCCTGGCTACCTGGTTGCATGCTATGAGGAAAAATTCATCAAGCCAACCTATTTTGTGGGAGATGCTCCTCAAAGTATGGGATGAAATCTCATCAGGTTATCTGGACAAACTGGCAGTTAGAATGTCTAAGGTCTGCCAGACAAGTAATTGCTAAAAAATGTGACTTTTCTTAAACAAAAGCAAATAAAAGAAAAAAAAAATATATGATAATTAATTCTAACAAGAACTGCATGTCTTGTCAATTTGCTATATGTTTCCAGTTGAGAGAAACACAAGGAAATTTCCAAGTGATCCCAGAGGCACACCTTGTGCCTTGAAAAGAGCTATTAAAATACAATTTATTATTATTATTATTATTATTATTATTATTATTATTGTTGTTGTTGTTGTTGTTGTTGTTGTTTTTATTTATTTATTAAGTTACATTTTAAGCACAGAAAATGGACATCACCTAAAAGGACTGAGACAAAAAAGATTAATGAGAATCATGAGAAATGATATATATTCCAATTCCAATAGTCACACTGACAAGTTAAAATGAACAGGCATCTGCATCATCTTCATTATCCTATGGCATTAGCCCAACAAGCCACACAATCTGGCTGACGAAACTTGGGAGAACAGCTACTAAGACCCTATGGTTTGTTTCGAGATGTAATTGCATAGAAAAACCATTCGCTGCTGCTAGGGTATATATCTAGATTTCTAGGCTACTAAGGCATGTTTAAGAGTCTTTAAATTCATCAACATTAGAAAGGATTTGTTCAACATATTGAACATAACACCAACTACAAGGAAAATGGGTGAAGTCATTATTAGAAAACAGCAGCAATATTTTTGGCCACCGGACAGATAGGCTTATAGTGAAGCATGGGGCTATGGGGCTGAAACAAGTAATGCATCCCACAATTTTCAGTGTAGCCATTCATATTCACATTCTGCCTGACCTTCCAAAAGCAAGTTGGTTTGTGTGTGTGTGTCAGGAGCCTGTGTTCCATCTGTCATGTGCCTTTTGTTTGTGTTGTGATTCTACCTCTGTCTCCACATTCCTCCTATTCTACTTCCTGTCTTGTTTTTACACCATCATGTCTGCACACCTGTTTGTCATTTGTATTTCATTAGTCTTTATATTTAATCCTTGTTTTCTGTGTCCCTTGCTGCTGGTTCGTCTTGTTAATGTTTCTGCCTGTTTGTATCTGGGGAAGATTTAGAGATTTAGATCTAGAGTAAAACAACACCCATCTAGTATGGATAATACAGAGGTAAAGTTTATTAAAGCAGGTTGTATTTTGTTTATAGGTGCCTTGAATCGCAAGTTACAGCAAGAAGCAGAAGAAGAAGACAATACGAAGTTGAGTGTTTGCTCTCTTAAAATGCACTTTTATCTTTAACTCGCTGTGGGAGATATTCTTATTTCATTGTTAGTTTTTGATTGTTTCTGACATGAAACGGAAGATAAAATATATCTAAGGGACTTATATAAAAAAGATGGTGTTCTATTGTAATATTACTGTAACACTGTTACCATCCCCCTCCCCTCCCACATAACATCCAAAAATTAAAAGAATTTCCAAAAGAAAGCATCTTGATAGCACACTTAATGTAGTGTATTCCATTTAAATATTTTCATGCAAACAATAGGAAATAATGTCAGGTTAAAATCTGTAACTCCATTACCAAAATTGTTTGTGATGTGGAGTGGATTATAACAAACAAACATACAAACAAAAAAAAACCAAGAAGCATTTAAATATTGGTAAAGGGAAATGGATCATTTTTAGCTGAGATGAGCATAGGTCTCAATAGTTAATATGTGTTTAGGTTGAAATAAAATGAACACACTGTGATTTTGTCTTGTTTAAAAAAGAAAACATCACAGAAAATATTGTATCGAAAAAATGGCATGATGCTTCATAATGCCTGCCTCAATAGGCAAATTTTGCATAGCAGTAGTGCAACAACATAATCAAATGATGCATGGAATTACATGCTGTTTAATGCCACATTTCATTGCAGACTTCCATTCTAAATGTGTTCCAGTGCATTTATTCGGGAAAACATGGATACCTCCCCAAAAAACACTCCGTCACTAACCTATAAAAACCATAAAAGTAAACTAGCCTAACTGATGCTAGGCTAGGCTAATTCTTTTTTTAATTCTTAAAAAAAACCTACCAGCTTTGAATAATTCACTTGCCTGGACGTCAGTCTTTCAATCGACCAGTCAATCTTTGAGACTTTCCTGCTAAATCCCAAAAATATTATGGAAAATAGTAGGCCTGTCATATTATACCTGGTTAACTTCCATTTTTCTATTTTTTTTCCTTTTTTTTAAATGCAGAAAAATTGTAACTGAAAATAATGCCTTTTTATTAAAGCTGCAACTATAATCATAGCACGTCTAATAATTAATGATTTAAAATAATTAAATTAACCAAACCTGTTTGTAATTTTTAAAAGTGTGAACAAGACACAAAAATATGCAGGCCTATTATCAACACTTGTTATCTGGCTTATGCTGTCAAAGTAGGGTACTAAGTTTGATAGTTCTAGGATAGGCTAGGCCTACCTAATTTCAGTAAAACACATGGGTCATAATGATTGAGTAGGCTATGTGGACATTTAGGCTACAGAACATCTTAATGGACAAAATCATGTAGCTTAATCATTTTGGGACTCCATGTTGCCTTTTAATTTCCCAAGGAACAAAACAAAGCAACTTTGACAATTAACCAACGTGAAAAGCCAAGACCGCAAGACAACCTAACTTTATTTGCTGATATGAAATGCTACAGGCAACATGGTTTTCTGGTGAGTATTGTCAGCATCTTCGTGGGAGTCAATGGATACTGCTTTTAGGGATAACCTCATGAGTGCTGGATTATTTAGCTTTGTGATGGATTCATACTAGTTCAGTTTTTGAGGGCTCAAGGCTTAGAAATGACACTGGAATTGATTTTAATTAATTAATTGAAGAGGTTTTAATTATTTTCACTTGCAACTTTGCAAAATTGGCATAGGCTAATTAGTCATTTTTGTGGGCTAGCTAACATTCAGGCTAACCATAGGTTACGTGTCTGCTTACCGTGATTATGTTAATAAAGTAATTTACTTTTATGTAAGGCTTATTAAAACACATTTGGTTTTGATATTTTCTTCATTGCTGTTTCCTTAGGTCAAACTCGCAAGCAGCTAACTAACAGGCAAGTAATCAGTATGGCTCTGTTGTAACAATATTTCTACAAGAGATTCAACAGTGCACCGCTATTTTGCTACATTGTGTCACATTCTTTTAGGCTACAGACATATTATATACCTTATATACATAGAACAAATGGTTTGCTAGCTTCACCTAAAAGGACACACTTGCCAGGTATGTGGTAGATTTCTTTGCATTGTGATCTTTGCATTGTTAGCTTAATGATACAGCAATGTTTTTGCCTTCAGGCTGAGATTGCAAAAGAATGCAGCTGCCTCATGAGCTACATACTGCATATCAAGTCATAAAGAAAGAAAAATACAGGGCACAATAAAATGTAATAGTGTTAATGATAACTCAAAAGAAGATTCCTGTATACCTGTATGATATTTGTAAACCAGCTAATCCAAATATTGAATATGCCAAAAAGCAGTTTGAAGTGAACAGGACCAAATAACTGGAGAATGGTAGTTTATATTTTGTAAAAGACAAATATTTAATCTTACTGATAGATGATAAAAGTTCAGTTTCTGCTTCAAATAGAGACAGGAAATGTCAAAAGGTGCTAAAATGGCTGTTTTTATCATTCTTAGTTTTCATTGGATGGATCATAGGGCAGATATTTTTTTCAAAGCCCCCCAGCCCCCCCATAGCACAAACTTTTGTTTAGCTAATGCCCAGGTTTGCTGTACAGAAAGTAGCATGTTTACTGCTTGCTTTTAAATATCAATGAAAAAAAAACATATCACAAATAATTTTTCAGCTCAACCGATATGAACTAATTGCGACTGACAGCATTAACAGCTAACAGTTAACAACCTCACAAACTGCTATAGCACTGGACTCACATGGCAGGTCCTTGGTCAGAAGTTGTAGTGTTTCAGTCAGCTTTGTATTATTCTTCATTGCCAGATGTAATTCTTCAGAGACCCTAGTATAATTGTTCAGTAGTAGATCTCTCTCCTTAACCAGTGAGCTGTATTTTGTCTGCCAGTTATTCATTGCTGAAATACATGAAATTGGTTACCGGAAAACTAACAAACCTCAGACTACTTATTAGGAGAAAATGAATGACAAGGAGCTCACAGTGTAGATGTAGGCTGATGTTTAGAGACACTTGAAAGAGACACAGAAGTACAAAACACATGCCAACCCCATAATAACCTAGAATATAAATAAAAACACCAGAGCAGAGTAAACAGCAGAGTTTAGCCCAGAGTTCCAGAATTCCTGTGTGATACAGATACAGCCAGAGTGAGACTCTGTCAGAGCAGAGATAAGACAGAAAATAAAATGACTTTTAAAGTCTTTAGCATACACTATTACATGAAAAACTTCCTTTCAGTAGCCTCAAGGTAAAAAAAAAATCAGGCTTGTTAAATTGCAGTGCATGAGCTAAGTTAATATATTTGGATAGAATCACTGCAGTAAATTGCATAGTCATTAAGCTCTACTAAATGGATAATGCTGTGTGGGACATCACTGTGGCACATTTCCATTACGGACTGGGGCCAGTACGCACAGGAGACCAAATGCACTGCGAACTTACAGCCATAACATAGGTTTGCAGGTGCCCACTCCTGTAGGTTTGAGGCTGTAGTGTAGTTTCTGACCTTGCCTTCTGACCTAACCCTGAACTCCTGTGAAGTGCCAGCACAGTACCGAATTTGTAAGTGGGGACTGTCATATTTTGTGTCCATTCTAAGCATGTTAACGAATGCACATGCAGCTTAGTATTCATTAGTACTTAAGTATTAGTATAGTATTTATTAGTAATTATTATTTAATGCACTCTATGGTATGACATCTCAAATCTCAAGTCTTTAAACCAGCACAGCATAGTTTTACTTAAAGTTTTACTGATATACAGCATATGAAAAAAGAATGTATGCATCAGTATGAAATAGCACTTAACTTAACAAACTTTTAAAATATGTAAATACAAACAGTTAATACTGATGTAATGTTAGCCTAAAACATTTTTGCTTCATTCAAGTTAGAGCTGGGCGATATGGACTAAAAATAAATATGCCTATAACGTGTGTCAAAGCACAGCAATGTGCTCAGGGGGTGTAAATAATCCCTACTTTTGTGGTAAGTAATGAACAAATCGACTGGTATTGCAGTGGAACACAGTTGACAGATGTCACCTTACCTAAATTCTTATAGATTGATGTAAGCTATGGTAATAAGGGTCTAATGATAAATGGGTTTGGAAGTCTTACTGTTATTTTTTATCCTAACAGAATTATTGAGACCTACAACTTGGTCAGGCCAACGCACACTAGATATTATCAAGATAGGCAGTAATGGTTTTAGGTACGGGCGTACAGGGCAGCCGCCCGGGGCGCCATTTCGTAGGGGGTGGCACGAGCGCTTATGAAAAAAAAATGTTTCTTTTCTTTCAGAGGTGGGGGCGCTCGGAGGCGGTCTTGCCCGGGGAGTAATCCACTGTTGAACCGCCACTAAAGATAGGTATGTATCTCAGAGGTGACAACTCATGAGTTCAGCTTTGATAAAAGTGACAAATATGATTGCCACTGAGCTGCACTGATGCAAGACACACAAGTCACTTCGGTCACCACTGTAGCATAGTTGCCAAAATGTGTTAAATCCACCTTTTGCCTAATGCACGCATCTCTGAACATACAGAGAAGAAAAATGTACATGTTGACAAATGTATGTGTGACGTGAAGACGTGAAGTTAGGAGACTTGGCTGCTGTAGTGATTTTTTCCTGACTCGCGTATGCTGCGTTACTGAAAACAGAGTAGCACAGTTCTTTGTACGTATTTATGGCAATGCTATCTGATGCTGCACATGCATATTGACAGCACCGATGGGCTTGGGTGATGCATATTCTGGAGAGCGGCAGGCCTATGCAGCCAATGTTCTGAAATTTTCCAGAACAAAATTGTCCAACCTAACCTTAGCGTTCGCTGTATTTTTTTGTTTTGATAATTGACATGCACATTTACCTTGAAGTGCTCAGATATTTGCGAAACAGAAGAAAAGCAGGCCCAAAGTGGAGTGTCAGTGGCATAAGCTTAAGAGAGAACCGATAATTAATTAATCAATAAAATTGATTTATCACCCAGCTCTAACACAAGTTTATTGCCTGGTAACAAATTAATAGTCTGATCTTATAAATTATATTTCATACCAAATCTTCTAAAGAACCCAAAGAACCGTCTCCCAGAAGTGTCAGACCTGTCAGAAGGTTTGGTCATGGAGTTGTTTGTGTAAATGGGTTTCTTGTGCCTGGATCCTGTTGGCAACTCCTCACAACATTCCCTATCTCAATCATCTCCACGAGACTAATCTGCTTTCAAAGATTCACACTTTCCAAACAGATGTATTACTTTCTCTCTCTTTCTCTGTGTGTTCTTGCATTGCATAGTGAGAGGGCTCTTGAAATGGTGGGTAGTTTAATCTTTCTTGAAGTCAGAAGAAAGAATTCTTGAAGTCAGTCAAGATATCTATTTAAAATAGGCCTAATGTATTACTTAGAAATAAGCTTTTTTAAGTATGGATAGAGGTTGAGACATTTGCATTATAAAGTAAGCAGAAATGAACATTATAACTTGCTTAAAGAGTATTATTACACACATCAACTTTGTTTAGCACAACAAATATTTTGAATTCTTGGACATTATACTGCTGGTATATATATGGAATCTGAATCTAACTAAAAAATATAACACAACCAGCTGCTGAGCATTTTAGTATACTCAACTTTAGGCTACTGTAGTAGTAGTAGGGTCAGCACAATTACAGTGGCCTAAAGTAAAATGCTTCGCAGCTGGTTGGTTATTTTTTTACATTGTAGAGCAGCTCTGTAAATGTGGTCTGGACTCTGTGCAGGAGGGTCATTGTGTCAGATATGCTGTAGAAGGCCAGAGTTCCTTCACTGTAATCCACATACACTCCTATTTTGGATCTTCCCACTAGAGGGAGTTTAGTCTCTTTGTTATTGTGCCAGTAAGAGGAACTGGTGCTGCAGAGCCCAAGCCTCCAAGACTCATCATTCCATCTAAACCAACAATCTTTATCCTCTCCTTTCCTGTTGATGCTATATATATATAACATCACCAACCAGGACACACCCCAACCTCATGTATGGAAAAGTAAGATGTTTACTTTGCTTTGCTTTGCTGTTGTAAACTGAGATGAACAGCACAGTAGGCTGGGCAAGAATTCTCACAAGGACTGCAACATGTGCCTGTAACCTGACAACAGCATTTTGCACCAAAACAGGGTTGGCAGTCGGCAACTGTACTTCTTTGCCCCAGGCCAGATCAGATTGCATTTTCGCCTCCCACTGATACCATCAAGCTACAGTTGTTGTTCAGTGAACACAGCATGAGAGTACAAATGAGTAAATGCACAAATGCTGTACATCAAGGCCCACCAGTAGTTTGAAAGCAGGGACCCTTAGAAAACGGCATCCTTGCTGCACTCATTAAGACCGTTACTTGAATACAGCATGGTCGACCACACACACACACGTACACAGTTGAACAATGCTTTAGACATACGTGTCTTGTGAACATCACCCATCTTAAGACACAGATTTGTCTAACCAAATTTACCGGGTACAGTGATGGCAGTGCCGTCAACTGTGCCATCAATGGGATGAGCTGATAAAGGCCTACATTTGTATTATCTATCATACAGTATGCCTAGTTACATTTTCTTCACCACCTGGTCTAGGTAGACAGATGGCTCTGCTCTGCTTGTCATTTTTTAGCTCAGCTACCCATGGGGGTTAGTGAGATCGAATCAGGATGAACGGCGCACAGGCGACAGTAGCCTATGAGTCAAGACAAAAAAAAAAGTAGAAAATAGAAAAACAATCCAAAACTTGTCAAATTTTTAAACAATAACATTCAATAATACCATGTCTGTTAGTTTTCTCTCAAGGGAATAATCAAACTGGCACCCTTTCTAAATTTCCTCTTACTTTCAAAAATCAAATAATGAATGAACGAAAAAGTACATGGACCATTATGGTTTCTGTTGCATCAGTTTAAATAAATATTCATAATTAACTTAAGCAGAATCTTCACTGGATTATAGGAGAGATGTGTCTTATTGCAATATGCAATTTCAAAGATTTTGAGATGGCCTGCTGTACATCTGCTATATCTAAATCTATTCAGATTCATAGCCTACATCAAGACTTGCCAGGCAAGTAAACTTAATTAATGCCACCATGTTGGCAGTAAAGTTGGTTTAAGAATGAATGTACATGAACCAGTTGCAGATTGAAGCTAGCAGATATAAATGTGCACTTTACTTCCAATAAAATTGAATATAATATCTCTAAGCCTAATAAATCTAACAGTACAGACTCATCCAATGTCAAGGCATTGTGTTAATTCGCCTAAAAAGACTGCAAGACTTTGTTGTATTATGTTATAGACAATAGCTAATCAGTCATCGCCAGTTAAGCTAAGGCTGGTGTCTTGAAATGATAGACCTTCATATTAACAAGTCTCCATTTAACTCATGTTATGAATAATCTACTCATGGCCAGAGACTATTATGACAGCTAAGAATAAAGGGGCAAAAAGGCAGGGCAAACATTTTTAGGTTGCTGGGTGGTGTAGAGGAATGCTGTGTGGAGAGACAAGTCCATGAAATAGTGGGAGATGTATAAGTGCTGCAAATCAGGTGTGTGTGTTTGTGTGTGTGTCTGCCCCCACCCCCCAACTTCATCACAAGTTTGCCCACTCCCCACATACACACAGCACACTGCCAATGCAGTGGCCAGTAGCCCTTTCCCCACATATACAGCACACTACCCCCTCCTATCCTCCACACCGCTGCTCCTTATCAGCAAGCCCCTCCCACCCCTACATTCACACAGCACACTGTGTCCACCCCTGCCTTCACCATAACCCCCCTCACCCCCATACACACTGTAACTGTGGTTGATGATATATTCTGTCTCTTTATCAGCAACATTTTTAACACACACACAAAATAAAGAACAGATGTGTATTTACTTGAATTAAGTTTAATACAATCTCATTATGGTTTACCAACACCTAAAGCATGCTGTATGTCTTCATATGACTTTTTCATACTACATTCATATTCTAATAATGATAAGTACAAATGGCAAATTACATTGTAAACGACTTTGGCAGTTGAGTCTATTTCATAATTTAAGCAAATGCTCTGTAGCAGTTTATAATAAAGGTAAGCCTCTTGGGTCTTAAATTGCGCAAATCAAAACAATTTCAACAATGATCCAGTCTCTAACTCAAAACCAGGGTAGAGTGTTTCAGTGAATGTGGTCTGGACTCTGTGCAGGAGGGTCATTGTATCAGAGATGCTGTAGAAGGCCAGAATCCCTGCCCTGTGATCAACATATACTCCTATTCTGGAGCTGGGCTCTACAGGGATTCTAGTACTGCCAGGCCGATGCTGGAAAATGGCAGGGAAAGTGCCCAAACTCCAGGAATCAGTACTGTGTTGTAACCTCGAAGCCCTACAAATGCTTCTATGTGAGACAACAATATGTATACTCCCACTCCACTCAACCTCCCAGTAACAACGTCCAGACACACCCTCTCTACACAGCACATGAGAATACAAACTGAATCTTTCGGGATGATGAGGATATGAGTGTGCATTTTCTCTGTATTCCACTCTCCTATTCCCCTCAGACAGATGGAGATATTTGTGGGCTGTGTTTATATCCAGTGTGAAGTAACAGGAATCTGATAGGAAAAGGACATTTTAGGACATATTTTATTTTATTATGTTATGTGTGTGTGGTAGGGCACCTTTAGTGTTATTATGCAATTCACTATATTTGAATTCATTTTTTATGCAATGTTATTATGAAGATTGTCCAGAGTTGGTCAACCCATAGCCCTGTTGTTCTAGTACTGTTGGTAAGAAAAAGAATATATGGACCCAGGCCAAATTTGCAAACTGGCAGCTAACACTAAGTGGACAAGAAAACAAACTGACAGAGTTTCCTTGCCCTCATCAGTTTCCGTTGTATGCTGTTTCCTTATTTGGTCTAAGTAGTACCAAATATTCCCGGGAATCCCGGGTCAGGGAATGGGTTGACTCTGGTCTATTGCTTTGAGGATGTGAAATTAACATGTATCTGTCTTGAATTCAATACTTAGGTTTGAAATAAGTAAAAGTTCAGTACATAAAAAACTTAATCACTTTAAAATAATGGGACACTCTAAAACCAATTACATGCTTTCACACTCACACTAAAGCACTTATGAATATTTTGGTATTAGGAAGACTTTACAGTCTCTCTGTTCATTATGTAATATCACCATATATCATGGATTCTGGCTAGACAAATTAAAATTAAATCCACTCTGAGGCTGAACTTGCTTATTAATGGATTTTAGCATCTCTGATTGGCTGATAGGATGTCTATTAAGGTTCCTGCACCCTGTCCCAAAAAACTCCATCAAATATCAACATTTTTGCAGATACTCAGTTACATGTGGACAGGGCCTGGATTACTGGATGGAATTTTGTGCATTAGACCATATACAGTCATTGCATTAAACTGTTATGAAGTCAGTCTTTTCAGTCACGTTCTGGAACTGGAAGCTGTTTTCCTGAACATTCTAAAGACTGCTCCAGCAACCGATAAAGACTGTGATAAACATCCAATTTAATATATAATTAGATTATATTTAAACAGCTCTGTGTGCATGTCATGTATTTTTGGTGCAATATCTCACAATATCTTTACTCAGACATGGGAAACTGCATATCAAAATAAATAGGTGTATATGACATTCCATTGTGACTGTTCTCAATAAACAAGTGATCACATGAATTTTCTGAATAATTTCCATTCCCTCCATTCCCCCTACACCCCCCAAAATATTTTCTGTCCATAACAGAGTTTGTTTACAGGCTTGTTTGTGCCCTGGCTGCATTTCAGCATATATGAAAAAAAAAACACTTGAAAACCCACTTATGCAGTTTTCAAGAGGATTTGTATTCACAATACATGTTTTTAAAATGGGACAAAAAACTCTAAAATAAAATTCCTAGAAAGATATTGATGAGACCCATCTACCTCTGTCTGCTGCACACCTATTCTTTTCTGTGCAATAAACAGTGAGTAATATATGAAAATAAATATAATGTCAGTATATCATTTGCAAATTGCCAAGTCATCTTTAATTTTATCATCATGATTCTTCTATTGCCAGACTCCAGACAGTCCCCTCTACCCAAACAGGAAAAGACATTTCTACTGGCATGCTTGTTACAGCACAATGTCCACAAAAACAAAACAATAAGATGCAAAATTTTATTCTTTGATACTTAGGTAGAAGCAAGATTTAGACGACATCAAATGTCACATGCCAGATATTAGTAACGCAGATTGTCCTGGGGGAAAAAAACTCCACAGTATAGTTTGTATAATGGCGGAGATAAGACCTTAAATGTAGTGAAATTACCCTGAAAATAGCCTAGGGCCCACAGAGTTAACTCTAGGGCTGAGGCTCCTGATTAATCTTTGTGACTTTGAGTGTTCTAATGAATGATCTTGTGAACAGAGGTTTTTAATGGCAGTTGTCCATCTCAATGATTTTGAAAAATTTAATTTGCTTATCTCAGATGGTGTCACATGCGTAATTTGCATTGGGATTATGGGGGTCATGACCCTCGCAAAAATCAGATCCAGCCACTTTAAATTACAATCTGTAAAGTACTGAGTAAGGAGTGGGTAAGAATGACGTAACAAACAGTGCCAAGAATAGACTTTGTATGTAGTTTCTGCATAATTACAAAGCAGGTACCAGGCTCGAACTTTGTTTGTGTTTATACTGACACAAAAACACAAGGGATGCATCTGAGGAACCAGTAAAGGAGCTGTTGTGAGGATGAAGCGGAGAGAATGGATATACTTCTTGCCTAGGACTACTGCTGATGAGTTTTGGCTCGTCTGAAATTGTGGGTAATACACACCAAGCATCTCTCAGCTGCCATTTTACCTTAACCACTTCAGCCTGTCATTATAGTAGACCAAATGTGTGTGTGTGTGTGTGTGTGTGTGTGTGTGTGTGTGTGTTCATGCATGGCATGGCATGGCTTATATTCAACTTACATTGTAAGAACTCTTCTCTGGTGACTGGTTCAGGAAAAACAGCCTGGATTGCAGACACTGCAACATGGCAATAAAACTGTAGTGTGAGATTACAACCCCTCTACCTTCAACCATTATAAGACACACACACACACACACACACACACACACACACACACACACACACACACACACACACACACAATACTAGTCATAATAGTTCTTCATATGCATAAAGTTGCTATATTTTAGCAGGTCTACCTTCAGTTTGTAAAAATATTTTACTGTATCTAAAAGAATTATATGTACAAGTTCAACGCCTGTACAATGTATTTCAGTAAACTGGGCTGGACACTCGGGCCAGTGCAGGCTACCTGTGTGTGAAATGATTATGGGCATATTATGCGCAGAAGCCATGTCTATGTTAAATTTTAGGCTAATGTTATTTGTCAATTGATGTGCAGACACATGGGGCAACAGATAGAGCCAAGAAGTACATTTTTAGGCTAATGATATTGTCCAGATACATAAGACAACAGAACTGTGAGGGCGGTGGACAACAGCAGTTGTTGTATTTAACAGCCTGCTTACCCACACTGGTTACATGTGTTTGGATGTTGTTCCAAGATCAGCAAACTTAAACAATGTGTATGTTGTTGAAGTGAGACATTGTAATTTCCCTGAATGGCAAGAGGTGAATGTGAATGAAATTATATATTTTTTAAATCCATGCTGGTTAGTAGCCTAGCAGTAGCCTACTACACCGGGAGTATAAGACCTGAGAGTGGCAGAACTATGCTTCTTTTACAATATGTTTAGTATTTTTGGTCCAAAATCCACCAAACTTGGCACTCACTCAGGCAATCGGCAAAACACACGCCAAATTCGAGGTCAGTTGGATTAGTGGTCCCAGAGTTATGCATCAGACAGAGTGACACACAGACAGACGTTCCTTGCATTAATAGATAGATCTAGTAATAACCTCTTCTAAGGTAATAGGCTATCGTTATAATTGGAGTCTTGCCTCAAGCCTGCCTTCATTTGGCAGTGGGAGGAGGGATCATAGTCTCAGTGATGAATTTCTTAGTCCTCATATATTATATCTGACTATTTTAATAAACACGTAATTACTTACTAAGTTGTGATTTCTCCTTACTGTTTGGGAATTCAGGATCGGTATCTGAAAACCCAAGAATAGAGGGAAATTCATCACATTCATCAATATTTGTCACACACAAATATTTTGCTGATCATGCTACATTTATAGGAGAAATTTGGTGTGGATCAATCTGTGGTCCTGTAGCTTGATGTTGCCAAGTGCTGTCATAGGTAATTTGATCTAATCTATACTTTGATCCCAGGAAATTTAACCCAATCATGAATTAGTGAAACATACACAGCACAGTGAAGTGAAATACACACTAACCATGAGCAGTGAGGGGTTGGGTGCCTTCCTCAAAGGCATAGTCCACTGGTTGGCGATCGAACCAGCAACCCTTTGGTTACAAGCCCTAACCAGTAGGCCATGGCTGCCAACATAGTATTAGAAAGAGAGAATCTTGTATACCATAGACCAAATAATAAATCGTCAGTTAACGTTAACTGATGGGGGTACAGGAAAAAAATCTGAAAGTTCCCTGTGCCCCCATCAGTTAGCATTAACTGCTGTTTCTCAAATTCAGTCTACGTTACACCAAATTATCTTGTTGTTTCCAACTGACAGCTCTCAACAGGACTATTGATTGATTCACACCAATCGCTAATTGATTTTTTCTTTTACCATAATTTGGTGCTTCATTAACCTGACAGAAATGTCTCAAAGAACTACAATTTATAGGTGCTCACTTCATGTGCATGTACAGCCCAAATTCCAAAAAAAGTTGACATTATATAATCAAAAGTCAGACGTACCCTTTCAAGAAGCTACCATTAACTCAAAACCAATGGAAGCTTTTTTGCATTTGACTCCATTAGCAAAATGTATATCTCAACATTGAAAACGGATTTTGTTTACCAAATATCTATAATCTATGTCAATGGACACATGGGTGAGGTGGGGTGGGCATGTTTACATGTGTACTTACATGTTAAAGACCGGATGATCTGGATATTCCTTACTACACAAAGACACAGAAAATGTACATATGATAAGAATTTGCCCTTGTTTAATCAAAGTCAAACTTTATCTAAATCTAAATTGTAACTACTCCCAACCTTTTTCTTGTATTGTGACTGCTGCCTGTTTAAAGCTGTGATCTATAGTACTGTCCACATCTGCCTTCACTGCAGATACAGAATCATTTACATCCTCAAAAGAGAATATTTGGTTATAGGTCACAGCAGGTATGTCATTCGAGAGTGGTGAGTATTTGACTGGAACAACATTCTGTGGAAAGAAAGGCATATACATTAGAGACATATGAGACAGATCACCTTAATATCCAGCCAGCGATTCTCCATAGGCTGCAGACACACAGTAGGCATCATTAATACAAACTGAATAAAGATCTTATTAAATATCTTTTAAATGCTATTTATATACTATAAATATTATTGTGTGATTAGTCATATTTTGGGTGCATGCAATAGTGTAGGTCATCCTATTTTTACTTGTCAATTATATTGGGTCCAAACCACTTTTTTGGCCAAAATACCTAGCATCCAAAAGTGATCAAAGAATTCTGGTATTTTTTTTATTTAAAACTTGACTTTTCTTTAGCTACAAAGTGTACTAAGACCAACGTAAATGAAACGTAATTAGGTTAACTGGGCTGTGTGAGTCTGTATTGAAAACATTACGCAAAGATAGGATGATATTCTCAAGGCCAATTTCCAGCTTCATATTTATCAGGAAATTTAAGACATATTTGGCATTAACACAAAATGCTTGTTTAATAAATTATATAACAAACAATTATAAAAACCTACTTATCTTGATAGAAACCAAAAACAAAAAGAGTGGTCCAGTAGGTTAGGGCAATAATGTGCATGATTAACCCTACAGGACCTCTGGGTTTGAATCCAGGCACCGTTTTAATAATGGCTGAATGCATCAATGGGTGCCCAATCTGACATTTTAAGTCCCAAAAAGTAGTCAAGTGAACATACATCATAGTTTAACTACAGGTCTAAGATAATCCTCTGAACCTCACAACTTAAAAATGCAACTTGATGGATCATCCAAGCTATATTGTTGGGAAAACACCTGTGTCGTTTAATGATGCATTTGACTAACGTAGTTATCAACATTGTTAGTTGCTTAATATGAACAACGCTGTTGAGAAACAGTAGGCTCCATAAATAGCTCACGATGTTTCAAACCAGATGCCTTTGCCCAGGATGACGTAACTTCTCATGTGTAACTTCTTGTGTTTAACTGTACACCTGTCCCTCCTCCCAACCAGTACAGATATACATGTTTTCCCTTTGGTAGAACAATTCCTTGTTTGACACAGAGTTTAAGAAGTTTGATTATGTTCTAGTTGCTGTTGTGTCCTGCTTGCATGATCAGATCTTTTTACTGATTCCCCTTGTTACATTGGTGTGGCCGTCAGTTCAGGTAGGCGGTTTACATGGCATGAAAAAAACTGTGTATCTGGTAATAGTATATGTCCATATATGTAGCCAGCATATACAGGAGTATGTAGGACTGCAAACACTCCTGTATGCATACTCACAGATTTTGATATGTATATGGACGTATATTGTGTACGTCCATTTTTAATTCAAATGCTTCACCTCCATTTTTAATCAGGCCTACGTTTTTCATAGATGAAATGGTACCATAACCAGTGCATAGACCTAACTAGTGGCTATTGCTTGGGTGTAATAATATGATAAAAGCACACATGCTAATATACAGATTGGGTCTAAAAAGGCTGCCAGACACAGACTTAGCTAGCATTAGCTTACTTCCTTTAGCTAACATTAGCTACCACTGGCTTTCTAGTTTTCGGCTGTCCCTGAATCTATGACTAAGTTGTTTGTCCAGGATTCATATTATAAGCAACCAAACACTAACACTTCTTGCTTGCAATGTCATTCAAGTGTGCAGAGAAGATAACACTTATCCTTTTCAAAGTTGCTATCAACTGTCTGGACATTAAGCAGCCCACATTTTCAGGGTGTGGGTTGTATTTAATGGCAGTGAATGTCTGAAAAATGGATTTTACAGGACTTGTGATACCTACTATGTAGCCTATTCTAGAAAGTGGCTTGCTGAACTTCTAGTGCTAGCAGTTACTTGACCTGAAGAGCAGTACCTTTAGACATACAATAGTATTTATTTCACAGCTGTACTACAAATCAGTGATCATGAAATGGCAGCCCGAGGGCTGGATTCGGAACCATTTCATATCCCTAATATCCACATGCTTTAAGATCATGATCTTTTCCTTTGTTTTGAGCTCAATTTACAAAAATGACCATCAAAAGATTAATTATTTCAGTACATCGACCTTTTTCAAATGGTAGATTGTGTTAATTAACCTGACCTCTCTCCTCTGTCAACCAACAAATGCATCACATTTACTGGGTTTGTTGGACAGAGCTGATGGATGCCCCGTGATTAAAGTTCTACTGGCATGAACTTATTGTAGCTTATTTTTTGTAGATTCTGATGGTATGGAAAACCACAGAAGGCCCTGTACATGCTGGATATTTAACAATACTATAGTACAATACAATCTACTACAACCACAGGCCACAGAACATAGCACATAAAGATTTTATTTATTTTTATTTTTAGATCCCAGACTCACAACCACCTCTCCATGGTTTGATATTATCTTTCACAGGGAAGTATTATTTAAACATTTTCTTAAAAGGATTGAATATCTGTTTTCATTCCAAGACATGCAACACCAATAAATACGAATATGTCATTATGTTCATAATCTTACCTTTAGGGAAGAGATGTGATTCACTGTATGTGAAACTTCCTGGAATACAGCCTGTCTTTCCTTAAGTTCAGCAATCTCCTGCTGCAGTCGTGTCATTATTCCTTCTGCATGACTCACTTCAGCATTTTCTTTAGCTCTGATTATTTGTATCAACTCAGAGCCCCTTTTCACAATGTTTTGGATCAGTTCTGTAAAAATTCTCTCACTGTTTTCCACTGCGGTCTGTGCAGAGCTCTGGAGAAACAGCAGATTTATAACAGATGCATTCAGTCAGTCTCCTGTGCATTCAGTCACTCCACCACGCTTGTGTTGGACAGGTTCCACCTGTGTTGACACTGGGCTATGTTTCAAACTCAGCCCATTTATGCATTTGCTTTTATCCAAAGTGACTTACTAAAGAATACTATCATTTAAGCTACAACACAATTGAAACTGTACGAAGACTGTCACTAGCTGACAAGAAATCGCCAGAGGTTGCGGTGTGTGGTGAAGTCGGGGGAGGGGATGCATTCCAGTTAGTAATGTTAGGATAAGAGGTGCTCTCATAGGAGCTGGGTCTTCAAGAATTTCTTGAATGTAGGGAGGGCATCCCTTGCTCTGGTAGACTGGAGCAGATACATCAATTACCTTGTAGGACAGCATGAGTGATTTTAATTTGATGCTGCAAGCTAAGGGTAGTCAGAGGAGCTCAATGCCCTTTCAGGCTTATTGAAGGCCTTTTAGGAGGGCATTGCAATAGTCAAGATAAGAGATAGCATGGTCTGTACTAGGAGCTGGGTTGCATGTTGGATTAAGCCTGATCTTCTATCTCCGATCTTTGATACTGATTAGGGAAAAATGGCACAACTGGACTACAAAGGCAGCGAAGGTCAACTAGTCAAAAAGCCCCACTAGTCATCCATCCTGATACCCAGGTTTCGTGCAACCTTAGTGGGAGCAAGATATAGGCTGTTAGAAAGAACAGGTTTTCTCTGCTCAAGATAAAAGTTTCTTCTGGTGCACGTCAAAACCAAATCATGTATTAAACTTTAAAAACTGCACTCTCTTTAATTAGTTTATTGGACCATGTCCACAGAGGTACGCATTTTGGCACACACAATCCTCTCTATTGCTGGTCTGGGTACTGAAATTACATTTATTTAATGTGCCCTGGCTATATGACAGACAGGGGTCTGAGAACCTGAAAGAAATTAATTATTTTGGGGTGGGGGAGAAATTGGATCTGATTTCAAGACCGGATTACTCTGGAACCCCTAATCATACAGAAGTATGCTATACGTCATTGGAATCAGTAGGATCTCCTGTTTACCATGTGGGAGTTAAGAAATATTTCACAGAGAAGAATGGGTATGATATGGATGCAGAGCTGTATTAGTAACATTAATATTAATGCAAATTCAATGCAAATTTTCTCGCAAACCTTTCATCACAGAAACAAGCAACTAGAACCGTTGGAATGTGATATGCATGTGATGTCTGTGTGATGAAAACTCTGTGAGTAGTCTGGCGTAGAAGAAAGGGTGCGGCAGTCTCAAGGGGTTAAAGTTATAAATGACATGTCTTAATACTGATGCAGGCAAAACATCTGTCCTATTGGACTTCGGTGCAGCTCTTGACACTGTTGATCGTGACACACTGCTAGATTGACTTGAAGACTGGGTTGGGCTGACATATATTTATCAACTGGTTAAAATCATATCTACAAGACAGAGCCTTCTTTGTTGCCATACCTCAACAGCAATTCCTTGACCTGAGATGCCCCCCTTGGGTCAATCCTTGGACCATTACTATTCAACCTTTTTCTGCTCCCACAAATTCTCGAGAACTCAATCTCCTATCAGATCTATGCTGATGACACCAACATTTACATTACTCTATCACCTAATGATTATGCCACCATTGAATGTCTTTATCAGTGTATTGACCAAATCAACAACTGGGTGTATGGAGCGACATTCGTTTCACTTTAAAATGAATCTGCCTCAATCCATATAGATGCCTTTAGTTCTCACAATTCAATTTCAACTCATTATTGAATTTCAGTGTGGGTCAGTTTAGGACACCCGCTTGCCCATGTGCATCATGGAGCCACTTCTCTACCAGTGTTTTTCCAGAATTCAGAATATTTATCTTGTTATATCAGTTTTGAGATTCATTATTTATTGAGGCAGAATTATTTAGGTTGTTTCAGTATATTATTTCTTAAATTGTCTTATTTATACAGCTAATTTTGAGGTATTTTTACTCATTTTTTGTGAGGAAAAACTCAGTTTATCTATAGACATGCCACTAAAGCCACCATACTTCATATTAGGGGTATTACCAGAGGATCTTGAAGAATTCTTCTCCTGATAGCAAATAAAGTAAAAGTAAAGTAACAGCCTTCTGGTTAAAGCTACACCCTCCAACAATAATACAATGGAGAGAAAGAATCCAAGGTGTTTATAACATGGACTACTTCACTGCATCATTACATTTAAAAACAGCTGCTTTCATAAGTAAATGGACCCCAATAGCCTTGCATTTTAATTTAATATAATATTTATTTTATTTTATTTTATTTATCCCACCTTGTATAAGACTGATCATTCTAGTCCGCCTATTCTAGTAAAAATGATCATTCTAGTCCACCCAGGATGGGCAAGATTAGTGAACTATGACTTTCATACCTGTGGATTTACTTGTTTTTTTTGTCTTTATTGTGATGTATGTGAGACATGTGACTGCACATGATAAATGAAAATAAAAATAAGTTCCAAAAATAAAAACAGAGGACATGACCCAATTCTAACATCCCAAGTTCTAAGGTCATGCAGTAAGCTATAAAATTGACTTTAAAGCACTGCTGACCAAAATTGCTCCTACTGTTGGCAGTTTCTGCTAAATGATGAATATCATTGCATGCTGTACCTTTTTTCTTTTAAACTTGACTCATTTAATGTTCTTTTACTTAATTTTATTACTTTATTTCTACTATTTTTATCATGTATGCTTTATTTTCAATCAATTACTTTTTTATTCATTGTTCTTTGCCTTAGTTTTGAACATGAAAAGAACAGAAACAAGCCAGTAGTTCTCCACCTGAGTGGGAGCCAGCAGCCAGGAATGTTTTTTTTTTTTTCTTTTTTTTTAGCAGTGGTGTTACCTGAGGCTGTTTGAATGTAGAGAGAAATGTACCCGTAGCCAATTGAGCATTAATCACATGTATGGTTGCTGCCACCATGGCTTGTAGGAAGGTGGTTGCCATGGGCATGAACTAGGATAGCTGCCTGTATGAAACTTCCTGTCATCCTACTTCCTGATATCCTGTTCTCTGTGAGAGGGGTGAATGAAGTGAGGCACAGAGGAAGAATCTGTGAGGAGGGATTATACATTCTCTGTGTAGGTTAGTAAGTGAAACAGCTACTAATGGATGCAACTTTGTCAATTAATATCATGAGCTCATTGGCTGAGTGACTGAGGCAAAACTGTGCCTGTTTGTAACACACTTGGTTCTATTTTCAGGGTCAGAGCCAGCGTGTGATCTTTTGCTGCTTGGTATTTTAACAGCGGCTTTGCCAAGCACCATTCCACAGATATGGATACAATTAAAAGAAATTTCAAACATCACACAATTTATGATTATATCACATTTTTAGTTTTTAGACATGGGTCTCAAGAAGCTGCATACAATACACCCTTAACCACCCATGTGTGAGGTAGCACCACCTGAGGAAAAAACTCCACAAATTTCACTTGACTGTTACTGGGACACTGAAACACAAAGCCAAATGAAACTCATTGGGTATGCAGATCCACCTGAATTTTAATTTTCAATTTCAATTTTAAATTTCAAAAATTTCAATTTTTTGATCACTCCAGAACTGTAGCATCTGTAGCAATTTTAGTGGAAGATAGGTCTCAATGAGTTGCATTCAACAAACTCACTGGGCACAGAACTCCACTGGGCTCATATGTCCTAAGCTATTGCAGCCCCCAGAGACAATTCTGCCCTTGTGCTGGTGCCCCTGCAAGAAATGTAATGCTTTGGGCAACACAATTTTTCTGTTACATAGGTCTCAAGGAGACATATCCAGTGAGCCCACAACCATCCTTGTGTAGTGGAGCACAAATTTGTCAAATTGCCTGTTTTTGCTGGATGCAAGTTTACATTGACATGTGAGAACTTTATGTATGTGTTTTGATATATGTATGTTTAACTCATAGGTCCAAACCTATAAGACTCAGTTCAAAAAATGTGAAGACATGCAGTTCAAAAAATACGAATAGTACGAATGGATATTAATTTTCTTCGGATGACACATGCAGCAATGTGTGGCGGTCATATTATGTACCACTAGGCGTTACATCTAGTTAATTCAATCATCACAACATCCATATCAAAATTCACTCCTTAAATGTTACCCCTTCGCCTAGCCTTGTCAGTGTCTCGACTCATTTTAATTCACTGAGATAATAGTCTGATCTAAATGTGCTTATGTTTCCCCATAAGCAACCAGTTAGTTGTAAATCAAGTGGCAATGGTAAACAGTGATAGTGAGGACTGCTAACATGACATATGTTGTACTAAGGTCTCTTTTGCAGTGTCACTTGAACGGTCATTGTTATTTGTCAGTCACTTTGGATAAGTTTCAGTAAAATGAATAAGTATTTAATGATAATGCAATACTATGCAAATCAGTCATCTGTAGTGCAAGTCAGCACATGAAAGCAACAGCCTAAACAGCTAAAACCTAGTAGCCAGCAGTTGTCTTCTGCTCTGGCCAGTGTTCACCTTAAGAGCCTCCACAGCTCTACAGAGTTCCTGTGCCTCTTTCTCTCTCTGCTGAATTCTCTGTTGGAATAGCCAATAGATGGGTTCCAGATAATTCTGTAAAATAAAAAAAAGTAATGCTTTAATATGCTTGTTACTGACTCAAAATAATGATCACAATTCCAAGTAGGTATTCTACAGAACAGTGGGTAAAGAGTGGGTAATTCTGTAGTCTCAATTCAAACATTACTGAATTGTTACTAATGGTTGCTATACCATTATAATACAGAAATCAACCAAATTTAAAACAAGATCAAACAGATAAAAATAGTCTAAATGAAATGGGCTTCTGTGTTTTAACATCAAGTCAAAGCAGTAAACAAAAAGCCAGCTCACAGGTGCTATTAAGGCTGATGTTGACTCCCTCGCAATTAAAGGGATTAAGTTACAGGTGAGTCAATGGGCATGTGCACAAGTTATACAAGCTTGCCAGTTCTGTCCTGTTTAATGGCAAAATGTCAAAGCAAGTATGTAAATGTAAGTAACATCTACGGTTCACCCTGTTAACAATAATGTACTGCAAACCATCCCAATAGCTTTGATTACTGCATGCCCAGTAGTTCTTAGTATTTATTAGGCTGTTAACTTATCAGACATTGTAACTGTAACAAAGAGGGGTGGCAGTGGTGTATCAATCATCGCCAAATATGGTCATACCTTTTACCTGTAGATCTCTCAGTTCACAAAAAACTCCCTCCAGTTTTACCTGAAGTATAAGAATTGTGAAGCCCTACTCACTTGTTTTAAAATAAGTGCACTAACAGCGTACTTACAGATGAAATATGATTTAAAACCCTGTAACCCTGACAGATCAGCTTACATATCAGGTTTATACATGTTTTATATGCAAACTATACTATATGCAAGCCCAATGATCTAACCAGAAAGGCTAGATTTACTTACGGTTGAATTAGTGTGTGATCAGATAGGGATAGTTTTCCGCTAGTAAAATCAAGGTTAAAGAGACAACAGCTGAAAGAAGAGCAGCAAGCTGCATTTTGATGACAGGAACCTATAAATATTCACATAACATTGGGCACTTGTCTATACTTGAAGCTGATCTTTTATAGTTGTTGATGTGCTCAGGGTGCAGCAGGTGCATAAAATGTGAAGCACCAGTGTGGATAAGCAATATGCAAGCTGTTTCCTGACAATACAAAACAACAGGATGAAATTTGCCCAATCCCTTAGTTGCTGTTGCAATGTCAACTTTAAACAGAGTTTAAGAGTTAAAACAGACAGACAGCCTAATAAATACTGAAAAATCCTCAATCATACTTCCAACAATCATTGAGGGGTGAAAGTTAGCCCTTTGAGAACAAGTGCAACAGTTGGAACAAGTGAATTGTCTTGTCTTCTAATATCTTATCTTGTTTTGTAAATCCTGTGCTTTACTAGAAGTTTAGACCTCCTATAGGCACTTAAGATAAGTACACTAATAGCATACTTTAGGCATATGGTGAAGTATGTTTTAAGTACCCTGGTCAAAGTTTGTCCAAACCTTTTGTAAATAGGACACATAGAAGTTAGAGAGGAGGCCTACATTATTCAGTTAAACATCAAATATATTTAAAATCTCAAAAAACGTCTTATTGGGAGAGTAAATCACCTTCTGCAATTCATAATTTCCAGGTTCAGCCAAATCTGAAGCCAAGTGCCAAACTTTGGATCCAGTCTTCTTAAGTTGCTCCACCAGCTCAGCAACCAGGGTGTTTTTACTCAGCACAGGTCTTGGTCTGAATGTCTGTCTGCACTGGGGGCAGCTGTAAGTCCCTCTGACATCCTCCTGATCCCAGGCACCCTGAATACAAACAAAACAATAGTTGTGTCCACATGGAGTACTCACTGGATCCTTCAGTAAATCCAGACAAACTGGACAATTGAAACACTGATGTGTTTGTGATGGGAATGAGTTTTCCGCCATTTCAGAGAGAGGACACAGTAATGTGTTCGGTCAAAGATAAGTTTCGGTTTCCTGTAGCCTACTGATATAAGGAGGAGTGGCTACCTCATTGATGGGAAATGAGGAAATCACCCACACCTGCTTTTTAAAATCTCTTCATGTTATTTATAGGCTAGTAGTAATACAAGTATGCTACCATCAAGGTCCATACAATAGTTCTAGACTGGTTTCTTAAAACTTTGATAGTTGGTAATGGAACTGTTGTATGAAAGCAATGTAACACTTGAGGTCATGAGGTTGTTCGTGGAACTGTTGTATAAAAGCAATATGGTTGGGAGCCTGTTCTACGGCACTCAGCTTTCGGCTTTGTGCCTGCAGCCGAACCACACCTGAACTAATTTACATGACAGACTAAATACAAGGAAACTAAACACTTCAGTGTCATTGAGCCTCAGTGATTGAGGTGGCAGGTTTTGTTTCCCATACTTTACATACCATTGGAAATTAGGCTCTGAAGGTCATTTCCTGAAGACTATCTGTGTTTATAGGTAGGCCCATAGTAGCCTAATAATAAAGGTGCATATCTGTTAAAAGTGGTATTTCAGCATGCCTGGATTAATTGGATTAATTTCAATTTCCTTCTGGATAAATAAAGTATCTCTATCATTTGTTGTTCACAATGGTTAATAGGTTCCTATGTCATCTGATACTGAAGTAGTCATGGCACATTCTTTTCATCCTGTGTGACAAAGTTTCTGTATTTTCTGGTTTCCATGGTTGCAATTCAAGGTTCAAGGTTTTTTTTTAAACCACACACATCAAGTACACGGTAGAAACAAAAATATGTTTCTCAGAGACCCTGGTGCCACAAACAAAGTCAGCACAACATCAACACAACACCAAATGTGCAGACACAGTGGTGCAAGACCAACAGGATAGCAATGCTATAATCACAGGCAGTACAGCACAAATAGAAATGCAGACCTAAGAGGGGAGACAGGCTCCAGTGATCTTCTCTCCTGTTCTCACCACCCGCTGCAGGGTCTTGCAATCTGAGACAGTGTGATGCAGCTGCAGAGAATGCTCTAAATTGTCCCCTTGTAGAATGTGATGAGGGTGGGGGTGAGAAGTGCAGAATAAAAAATGTGGTGTCAATATTTTAGAGTAAATCTAGTTTAACCCAGATAGAGCATTTTCAAGTTGACAGAGAGTAAAGTTGCTATAGCAGAGTTAAAAGTGAGTGTAAAAATCTTCAGACAAGCAGTGATGACTTCTACTCTACAGTTATAAATACCTGGCAGGATGGTTCTTCTACCATGCTGGCTGTCATTATCATGCTAAGCCCGCCCAACGACTCTCTACAAAGATAGAGTGTTGTGATTGGTCTTACCAAGCCTGTGTAAGACCAATGATTGACCAATGATCGACCACTACCTATCCTCTATTATTGACCATTCGGTGATTTTCATGTCTTTACAAACTAAGCCATTCTGGCTACCACAACAACTGAAAATTTTTAGTCATTGTAGTTCATCATAAACGATCAGAAAACAAGGCTCTAGTGTAAAAAAAAAAAAAGTGTTTTTCCAAGAGCTCATGTTCCATGCAGGTAAACTGGGATTATACTTAATTGTAATTCTATATACTTGAAAAGATGTATAATAAGCGCTAAATTAATTCCTATGCTAAAAAATGGTCACATTTTTTGTCTTAACCATTGTAGTTCATCATAAACGATCAGAAAACAAGGCTCTAGTGTAAAAAAAAAAGGTTTTCCAAGAGCTCATGTTCCATGCAGGTAAACTGGGATTATACTTAATTCTAATTCTATATAGTCTCATGAAATTGTTGCTTCTTATGAAATGTCTTTTATCTGCTGTGCAGTTTACTGTTTTGTTCTTTACTGTTAGGAAATGTCTTATCTGTTTTTTTCTTCAACATGGGATAGAGAGAAACATACTTTTGATTTCTCTGTATGTCTGGTACATGTGGAGAAATTGACAATAAAGCTGACTAACTTTTTAATGCATAAGCAGATGAAAGTATATTTAAGCACATTTGTAAGCACAAGTACAAGCTAATAAATTCCACACCTTGCACAGGAATGAATGTGTGCACCCTTTACACACAGATCTGATCTTAAGGTTGATAAATGAGGCCCCAGGAATGAACATGTAAAGAAATATTACAAGAAACAGAAGGAGGCAGAGAGAGTTGAGTGTTTTGTATTTATGTGTATGGTTTCTAAAAAAAGAAAAGGCTTGAGGATGTATGTACTGTGACCCAAAGGAGGAAGCAACATATAATAAAGTAATTCCAGTTATGGTGAGACTTTCAGAAGACAGGAAGACAGAATTGTTAAAGGCAGTCAAGATATCTATTCGGCCTAACATATTACTCAGAAATAAGCATTTTTAAGTATGAGTAGAGGTTCAGACATTTGCATTAGAAAGTATGCAGAGAATTACAACTTGCTTAAAGAGTATTATTACACATATCTCAGCTTTTTATAAAAAGCTGAGATATGTGTGATGATACTCATAAAATTCAAAATATACAAATATTTTGAGTTCTTGGACATTAGTGTGCTGGTATATATATGGAATCTGCATGAAAGTTGGTTATAAGAAGTTATAATATCTTCAGTGATGATTCTATGTCATTGTAAAACCCAGGGTAGAGCGGCTCGGTAAATGTGGTCTGGACTCTGTGCAGGAGGGACATTGTGTCAGATGCTGTAGAAGGCCAGAGTTCCTGCCCTGTAATCCACATACACTCCTATTCTGGAGCTGGCCACTAGAGGGAGTTTAGTCTGTTTATTATTGTGCCAGTAAGAGGAACTGGCGCTGGAGAGGTCTGGACACCAGGACTGAGCATTACGCCCAAACCAACACTCAATGCATCCAAACCTTTTAATGCTTTTATATGAGACCGGTATAAAAACATGCTCTCCACTCCACTCAACTTCCCAGTAACAGCGTCGGGACACTTCCTCTTTACAGAGCACCTGATAGGCCCACCAAAATCTCTCTGGATGATGAGGATACCGATAGAACGGGATGGTTGTATTCCATCCTGGTGTGCCCCTCCATTCCACTCTGGTGTTCTCCTCAGATAGGTGTACATGTTGCTCCACTGGGTTTGGATCCAGTGTAAAGTGAGCGAAGTCTGATGGAAGAGAAAATGGAGCATGTGCTGTGTGTGTGTGATTTTGTGATTAATGTCAATTTATTTTATTTTAAATCATTTTATGAGATTTATCACAATGAAATAATGTAATCAGTAATTATTAATAATTATTAGTGCTAGATGACATGACATGTCTTGGGGATGGGAAATGCTAAGCCTCAATGTGTCTCAGTATGTTCACTGGTATTCCTCTCCACAATTGACACATTCCTTTGTGGCGATATATGTGTCTCCATCGATCAGGAAGGCCATGTACGCACTGTTCGCATTTTGCACTGATGTCTTTTTTTATGTTTCTGCTAGGACTCCTATAAATTGGGCACATGCTAAATTTGGGGGTGGTGTCAGGATTTCAGGTTTCTTTACGTGCAGAATTTTTGGGCTAATACCAATGTCTGGTCAAAATTTCATCTCACAGTGAATGAATGACCAATTAAAATTGCATGTTTTCAGATAGTGATGGTTGGGTACTGAAATGCAGCACTACTATAGAACAGGCACAGACATAAACAGTAGTAACCAGACTGAATAACACCACCACCACTCGCTGCAGAGCCTTGCGACCAGCGACAGAGCAATTTCCATACCAAACTGTCACACAGTTAGTCAGGATGCTCTCGATTGCACAGCGGTAGAAATTGCTCAGGCTGGTGGGCCTTCTTGACCAGGCTTGAGGTGTTGGTCGACCAGGACAGATCCTCGGAGATGTGGGTCCCCAGGAATTTGAAGCTGGTAACACGTTCCACAGCCATACCATTGATGTGGATGGGGTCATGGGTGTTTCCCTTCTCTTTCCTGAAGTCCACGATGAGTTCCTTGGTCTTGCTGGTGTTCAAGAGCAGGTTGTTGTCAGCACAGCATGCATCCAGGTGCTTCTCCTCTTCCCTGTAGTCAGACTCATCGTTGTCACTGATGAGTCCAATCACCGTGGTGTCATCTGCAAACTTGATGATGGATCCATACACAGGCCTGCAGTCATGGGTGAAAAGGGAGTAGAGGAATGGGGATAGCACGCAGCCTTGTGGTGCACCGGTGCTCAGTGACAGGGTGGTGGACTGGTTCTGGCCTGACCTAACAAACTGGGGTCTGTTGGTCAGGAAGTCCATGATCCAGTTGCAGATGGGGTTGCTGATTCCAAGGTGGCCGAGTTTGGCGATTAACTTGGAGGGGATGACTGTGTTGAATGCTGAGCTGAAGTCAACAAACAGCATTCTTGCATATGCATTCTTGTTGTCTAAGTGTGAGGTGTAAAAAGGTTTTAGTTTTTACACCTCAAAAGGACATTTAGGCACTCACATATTGAGTTTGTTAGATTCAACGTTTGCATTGCCGCCTTGTGCTCCCAAACATCTTTGTTTGCCCACAAGGATGGAGAAGGATTTTTGCCATCAGGTTTTGAGGGGTAGAAGGTAGCACCTGATCAGGGACTTGAACCCTGGACCATCATCTTAGAAGTCTGATACTCTACCAACTGAGCTAGCCAGGTTTCATGTAAAAATGTACAGCATGGGAAGAGTGTGGTAGAGTGCTCCTTTAGCATGGAAAATGCAAGTAGGGTTCCCCGAGGCCTCCCTTACAAGGGCGCGCTGGAGACTTCTTTCTGTGTTTTTGATGTGCTGCAAGCGAAAATCTGGGGTCCAAACCCATGACTGAGATTAAGAGTCTCATGCTCTACCAACTGAGCTAACCAGGCTTTGAGTAAATGCAAATGGCATGGCGACCTGACAGCGAGTAAACGCATGTGCTGAACTGTCTGCCCGAGCCGCCATACATGGTGCATGGTGGTTTCATGACTCTGTGACCACTCCAGCCAAAGTTATGATGCAAAATGCAAGCGCTTGCCCTCAACCATATTGCCGTATCTTAACAACACCAGCTCAGAGAGACACATGGTTGGTGCCACTGGAAAGCCCACCACTGAATTAGTGGGAGGGGTGGTGGTTTCATGACTCTGTGATCAACCCAGCCAAGGTTATTTGCCAACAACCAAGTGCACCCCCTGGTACTTCTGGCTAAAACCCCCTGTCCAAACTCTAACCTTGTGCTTTCTAGGGCTATTTTTGGATGATAAGGAGTTCATACACTATGTTGATAGGACTATGTTGATATAGAATACTGGCTTCCACAGAATCTGTCCATACATCTGCAGAGTTAAGGACACTTTAGTTTGTCTGTAGGTAACCTCTAGTCACTATCACAAAAGTGAAATGTTGCTTGGAGCCTTACAATGGTTTTGTCACTGCGCAATGATAATACCCTTGAATTGCTATTGTAACGCTTGCAGTTGAAATCTTATCATCTTATCATCTCATCCGAAAATAGCCCTGGAAAGCCTGCACCGGAGAGTATAATAGCTATACATATAATTTAATATACAGTAGAGTGAGTCACTCACTATATCCCCTTGATTACATCCATGGACATAACTATATTCCCTTGATTACATCTGTCACACCACTATCAGTCACCTTCCACTGTAACAAGCTCTCTCTCTCTCTCTCTCTCTCTCTCTCTCTGTATGTATGTATATCCTTACGCTGTAAGCACTCCTCTCTGGTTACTGGTTCAGTAACAACAGCTTGCACATCAGAAACTAGGATAGAAAACATTGAATTACATGTTTATTTATTTTTCATACAGTACAGGGAAAGAATACTCCTAGCCAGCACACAGACTGACATCAAGACAATATTTTTTTCAGTCTCTTACTTGCTAAATCACAATTATTTCACCTGTAGATATCTTCATGACTTCCTGTTTGCAGAAATCTTCCAGCTGCTCCAGTGTGGAGACAGATTTCTTCCAAGTTTCAAAAGAGAAGCTCTGGTTGATGATGACCTTGGTTATGGTTTTAGGCTGAGGTGGAGTATTGGCTGACTGGAATGTCTACAGAGAAGGAAATTTTGAATATTAAAAAATACTTAAAGAAAATGTAATGAACTATAAGTTCACATAATGCATAACACACACACATCCATTTGTTGTTGTGTGTGTGCTAAAGAGGAGAGAGAGAGAGGAAGAGAATAAACTTAAGAATTTAGCATGCTTATTGTTTCAATTCAACCTACTACATTCCCCACCTAACTTAGTTTTTTGCTGGTTCTTCTTTTTTTTCACTGAACAATTTATAGTACCTGCAGCCAGTGGTGGAAGAAGTACTGGAACTCAGTACTTCAGTGAAAGTACAAATAACCTGCAAAATATGTAATCAAGTAAAATAACTACAACATCAACAGTCCTACTTAATTAAAAGTAATGGTGCAATATGTTGTCTCTTAATGGTCTATGTTTCAAAAATAGGTTATGTTAGCTCCCATATGAAATTGCAAAGAACTTTATCCATGCAAATACTGATAACCAAAAGTGCTTCCTGAAGGACAAAGACAAAGCGTTGACTAATTCTAATTCAGATATTTTAATGATATCTGATGATAAAATATTTCATGCAGTCAATAGTCTCTTTTCAGCTATTTGGCTGTACTATAACAATCGCTTATCGCTATCGAAGATAATGCTAGTTCAACTGGGATGCAAATTCATACGAGCAGAGATGTCTCGCTTCGACAACTGGACTACGCCTACATGTGAATACTAAAAGGCCAATTGACACATGGATAAACACATCAGGTAAGGTGCATCATCCATAAAAAGCCACTAATTGGCCTAGCAGGTAGCAAGCGTAACAGCTAACAATGGTGTCGCAAAGCCAAGTGTGTTGGGTGGGTTAGGATATTGATTTGTGGGGTTTGCAAGCATCAAGGTGGTTTTCCACGACAAACTACCGACGCAATGCTGTAGATTAGCCCACGTAAAGACACAAGCCATTTAAACAACTATCACTTTCTACACATTATCGAGGCTGATATATCAGGTCACTCGTGATAGGTTTTCAAATACACGAAAGAACTAAACTACCGCGAAAGAATCAATTTAGCCTTAAACCCAGTTCTAGCACAAGTTTGTTAAAAGTAGCCTGCTAAGTAATCTTACCTTCTATTTCATGATGACTCTGGCTGTCCCTGACTTGCCTTGTGATCTTTTTTATCCACATCTATGAAATTCATGCTTCTGCATGCATTATTGCATATTTTGTGTTGGTATTATTTTCCATAGCTTATGTTGCTTCTGAAATCGGCAGTGGCAAAATGTGGGCAACGAAATGCGCCTTGCATCTTGACGAAAGCGTCAATGACGTCTATAAAACACGCAGGTCTCACAAATGTTGTTCTATGGAAACTGCTGCACACTCTTGCTGCCAATCATCCGAATAATCGGGCGAAGTGTTTTTAACGGTATAGCCAACATGCTGACGGAGACTCTTTTCTGCGTGTTTTAATCATTGCAACATGGAACAAAAACACCTGAAAATGAATGTGATGTCAGGAACACAATCGGAATAATTACATTCACACTCCATTATCGTGGTTATATTTCTCCTGTGATTAATAGTGAATTACTAAATACGATCACTTTCTCTACTGCTCTACTGTTTTTAAAATTAACACGCACTTGTGGGGAGGGCCGAATAGGCTCATAGAATGGGCTGTGATTCGGGGCAGAGTCAGAGGCCGCTGCGCGTCCACGCACTGATTTTAGTAAGCTGAAGGGGTAAGCTGACAGTTGAGGGGCGCCGCCAGAGGGGGACAAAAGTCAGGATGATTCCAAGAGCCCGGCACTAGAGAACATTTTAATATTATAATCAATGTTTGGGAGGCCCAAAATAATTTTCTGTCATAGGGCCCAAAATTTCTAGCAGCGTCGCTGGATGGAATCTTCCTCTGGTTAGGTTATAGGCCTACTCTCCAGCAAACCTCAACCATATTTGCAACAGATGTGAGGAAATTTACATTTACATTTAGGCATTTAGCAGACGCTTTTATCCAAAGCGACTTACAAAAGAGGATAACATTCAAGCTATGACACAATGAAAGAACAAACAAGGGGTGCATATTGCTAACATAGAAACGACACCATTTTAAGTTGAAAGTGCAATACTGCAGAGAAATTAAATTGTTAAGTGCATTCTCCAAGTTTACTCCAGGAGATATTCTTGGAAGAGCTGGGTCTTCACCAGTTTCTTGAAGGTGGAGAGGGTATCAGGATTTAGAGAGGATATGGGGATTTCCTTCTGAAACTATGATGTGGCTATTTCAAATTCTGGGGAAACCAGGGGAAGATTTGCCCCTCAGTCTCCTCAAAGGAGAAAAAGGACCAACCTAACCTAACCTCTTGGAACACGCTTTACAAATAGCCTCGTGCTCAAAATATTATTACAAGTACAAAGCATGTATACCCTACGTGGATACAGTGTATAGTTGTGATTTTTATGCTTATGCTTTTTATGTTGTTACAAAGTAATCCATATTGACATGACCACTGCAATGCTGGATCATCGTTTTTTGGGGGTAATTTCAGTTTTGTCCCTGTGGATTAGGGAGAGAGCATGAGCTGGGAAGTTGACCAGTGGATTTTACCGGAAAAAGACGTAGGCATGTGACTGGTTGTAGAAGACACAATATTTATCCTGTTTTTTACTACTCAGACATGGACAGTGATGTCTCAAAGGGAACCAATGCATGCTGTATGTATGTATGCATGCTGCTATGCTACTTATATTCTAAAAGAATACATATAGGCTATAAAGCAGGCCCCAAGACTGAGTTACACTCCTGCAAGCTAACTGGGTCCACATTCATTTGAGGGCTCAAAAACAGAACTATGTGTTGAATCCTTTAAGCTGACCTCAACAACATGGCCAAGTAACGTAGTCAAGTGCTACAGGGATGAAAATATTTTATCATACCGAGGGGATTGAGAAGAGCATTATGGAAGGTGTAACAGTCAGGTGTCCGTGTCTCCACAAATTGTCACTATTATGTGCTGCTTCTGTCCAGAGTCTGCATCTTAGGTCTTGCCTGACCCCAGCCTAAACTGTAACATAATATATGATGCTTATGTAACTGCGAGGTCAACCCACATGGTTTAACCCCATTCTAGAACTGGCTCATGAGATGTTGGGAGGGAGGTTTACTAAGGCTCCACACAAACAACTAGGCTAGCTGGAACCCATTAGACTTAATAGCAGAGTTAAAAAAAAGTTAATTTTATATTTTATTCAAAACATAGAATATCCACAAATTTGTTAAAGTACAACAATTAATAAAAGAAATAATGTGATACAGCAGTAATGTGATGATGTAGGCCTAAACAACTAAGTGAGGAGTTTAAAGGTTAGCATTGAAAGACGTCACTGACAACAGAACCTGAACCTGGACCGGATCCTATTAAAGAAAACACAGTTAAGGGGTCCAGACCCTCCTTACACAGCCACTGTGGTCACACATCAAAGCATACAACCAGACTTCAGCTCTATATTCCACCTCCATGCCTCCTCCTTTTCAGGGTTCTGTGTGCATCCAGTGTTAAGTGAATCTGTTAAAGGAGAACACAGGACTTTTTTGAGAAGAATTATTTCTGAAACATCAGTGTGTATGTGGTTGCAGTGTGAAATTTTCACTTCATCTGTCAATGTAAAATAGTTAAAGCCCCCCGGGCAATGCAGGTTTTACCAGTTTACTCACCACCACCACCACCACCACCACCAACATAGATTATTACAAAATATATAAATATATTACATATTGGCCACTTTCATATATTTTATAAATATAGGTACATATATTTCAATATATTTATGAGCAGTGAAATTAATTCAGATTGTGAGAAGAATTATTTCAATGAAACATTACTGTGTATGTGGTTGCAGAGTTAACTTTCAAACATATTTCATGACATTTTTCATCTGTGACATGACATTTCATCTGTTATTGTAAATACTTAAAGGCCACCAATGCAAGTTTTAACAAGACCCCCCCCACACACACACACACACACAATCACCTCTGTAACTCACCTGCGTATGGTTATCATGATGTGTCCATTTTGGGCTGCATTGGTCATGAGGTCCACCACCTGCTTGTGTAAGTAGCCAATGACGGACGTGCCATCAACACAGATTAACTCATCTCCAACCTGAAGCCGTCCATCCCTCTCTGCTGCCCCTAGTGGCAAAATCGCTCCAACGTACACCTGAAGGCACACACACACACACACAACATACCCACAGTTCTGTTACAGCTTTTGCTCTTTACAGTCGTTTGCTCTGCCTTTTTGTTTTGTTATAGTTTTGTAATAAAATAAAATATTAGGGAGGGAGGGAGGGTTACAGTTGTGTATTCTGCACAACTATTGAACCAGTTGGCTGGTACACTATGATGATAAAAGGGAAACTGCTAGCTCTAAAGATTGACATCAGCAGTGCTCACAGGCTTCTCAGGATCCTCCCCTCCATGAATTTGGAGGCCAAAGCCTGACGACCGGTCCCGCTTGATGAACACATCCAATTCCTTTGTGTTTGCAACAGAGGCTGGAAAAGGAAGAAGAATACACGCTAATGTATAAACTGCATGGTGTCGATTGCTATGTGTTGCTTTCATAACCGAATGACGAATGTCAAAGCACAAAGAAATAAGTGATATTCAATCAGCGGCTAGTCTTTCCGAGACAAAAAAGACTGCTCGACCCTTGTCACGAAAAAACATAAAGCACAAAATTCACTCACCCTCTCTGAGTACCAGCAGCGTGAGGGCAGCCCCAATGGGCACTTCCTTGAGCAGGGCCACCACCTGTTTGTTGCTGAGCATCTCCACATTGCGCTGGTTGATCTCCTTGATGATGTCACCCTTGAGCAGCCGGCGGCAGATCTGCTCGTCCATGATATTATTGACCTTGTGGCCCAGTGGGCTGTTGATGAAGGTAAAACCAAACCCCCATGGCCCTCTCTGTAGGATCACCTCCACTGGGCCACTGGGCCTCTCCACATGGCTCCCATACTCCACTGGAGATGCCAGGACGCTGGCAGAAGGCTTCTGTCTGTCCAGAGTGAGATGGGCTGGACTGGTGGCCGTGATGGCCTTAATGGCATTACTGTGCAGGGGTATGGAATAGCTGCGCTGTGGCCTTAGTTCCGCCTGCTGGCCCACAGACAGAGCCACAGAGTGGCTCTTGTTCAGCATGGGGCGGACACCCACCTCCACTGGTACATCGTCTGAACAGGCAGGGCAAGGGAAGAAGAGAGTTGTATAAATGTGTGTTTGTGTGTGTGTGTGTATGTGCTATTGTTAGGAACAAACAATTGTTAGTGCTTTGCATGTATAAGTGTGTG
>JAIFZK010000163.1:1612500-1685745 GCA_027481765.1 Tenualosa thibaudeaui | reverse complement strand
TCAAATGCTTCCTCCTTATCCAGGGTCCATGAGAGAATACTCCTTTTGCATCCTCATTAGGTGCCTTTCGTGGGAGCTTGTTTTCTCCAACATTCCTCCCGATGCTCGGACTGAGAACTCCCTTTCCTCTCTCTGTCTGAATGTGTCCTTATCTTGTCCTCCTGATCTTTGACTCAAACGCCTCATCCGGTCCCATTGCTAGTGCCATATTTGGTTGTCTGCTTTTCCGGTCAGGCCGGCTAATCTGAGTTACTCCTCCCGTCTGGGTTACTCCTCCTATCTGCCCGGGGCGTCTGTCCTCTCTGGAGTCTGAGGCCAGTGTTCCTTGTGCTGAGCTCATTCTATTCCAGTCCCTCTTCATTGTCTTCATCGCTGCTTTTCAGATCGTCATTTTGCCTCATTTGGCACAGGGTTGGCACTTCTAGCGTGCCTACTCCTGGCCATGGAGTGGCATCATCTTTTGATCTCTCTACCCATTTTCTACACACTTGTTCTATCAGCTTTCTGCTTCCTGGGTTTGCTCTAATGACCCTCTCCATTGGCGTTAAATCAGCCATTTTTCTCTCTCTACTCAACTTGTATGTATGTATGTATGTGTGTATATATATATATATATATATATATATATATATATATATATATACACACACACATACATACACATACACACATACATACATTCTATATTTTATTTCAAAATCAGTTCCCTTCTCTACGTCTGTCACCTTTACCCAAAATTATTTTTTTCCTTCTTGCACTATCTCTATCTTTCTCTTCTTCTCTGGAATTACTATTTTTTTTTTTTAATCACTCGTATACTTTGTTTATTTCCTTAATTTTATTAAAATACTCTCTTCCTTTCTCCTATCTTACTTTCCTCTAACCAGACTTCCTGCTTTATTAACAGTGGGCACACCTTTTAATCAGTTTTCTTTTATTATTTTTCTGTTGACTCAAGGCATACAGACAGTATAGCTCAAGGTTACATTTCACATGCATATCACAAATCTCTATCAAATTTTCATCAACTGAATCTTTTTATCAATTACTCCAGCATAAACACAATTATCCTGGAAGAGCACAGAGGTTACACACATCTGTACTTCCTTTTTGAGCCACCCTCCCCCCACAGTTGACCCATCAAAGCATTTCTTATTTGGTCATCAACTTGGAGTATTATGCATGCTTCTTCAATAATGCGTTGGAGGGCCTGCTCTTTTCTTTCTGTGGTGAGTTCACTCCTCCTCTCCCTGTCCTCTTTTTTTTCTGGGTTGCACAGCTGCTAAGACTTGTTTTCCCCACTCTGTTAATTCCTTTATATCTCTGTCAATTATTTCCTCAAGCACTTTTTCTATTTCTTCATTAGCCAGAATTCCCTTTATTCTCTCTATATATTTATATATGTTTTAATTCTTCTAACCTTGTCTCCACTATTCCTTCAAAGCACACTAATTTCTTCTCTAGATCATGCTCCTCATCTGCCTTTTCTCTGTCATTGTCAATGTCACTGTCTACACTCTCAGGCTTATTCCTTAATGAGAGTGAGTTTTCCCCTTGCTCCACTGCTTCAGGCTCCTGCTCTCCTTCACTTTCTATTGGGGAAATATATCCTACTCCTTCTTGTTCAAACTCACTATCACTATCCCAGCAGTTAATAGTTTCCTGTTTGTTCAGTCTCTCCCCTGTCCTGCTCTTTTCCCTCCACAAGAGGTCAGTCACGCCCTACTAATGGAGATCCCCACTCAGAGCTGAACGAAGCCCAGGTTGAGTTTAAAATTTTTTATTTATTGATTTCTGACCACGTGGGTGACGTAGGACAATAATCTGGCTCACTATGCTCTCTATCAGGGTAGCGGGCAGAGCTATCTGGCAGCCAGGTCTGTTCTGATTCTTGGGGTGGATAGGAGCAACATTCTTAAATTTCTGCACCTATCACGCATCCACTCAGCCACTCTCCTCAACACTTAATTCGCTGACAACAGAAATCCTTCTTCAAATGCAAAGACTTGTGGGTGTGACTCAATAGTCTTCAAAGTGAAGGTTCTTCTAGCTCGTGCTTTTAATGCAGAGGGTTGTCTCAAGCTCATTTAACATACGGGCATCCTCGTAGACAGACAAAGAAAAACATACAAACATTCGTTTAGGTTTTTTGCACTTTCCACACAGCCTATTACCACATCATTCATAACAAGCTTTTCTTAATACATTTTTTCGCTTTGCTTGCTTTTTAACACATCTACACACACATTTTGCTCATGCACAACCTTTTTTACTTAAGCACCGGGCGAGCCCCCGTCTCAAAACCCAGGCGAGACCTTGTCTCAAGCCTCTTTTTTTTCCTTCTTCTTCTTTTTTCAACACTACTCAGGGCGAGACCCCGTCTCAAACCCTAGGCGAGACCTTGTCTCAAACCAATATCCTAAATACTACACAGGGCGAGACCTCGTCTCAAACCTTTCACTGCACAGGGCGAGACCCCATCTCAAACCTTGGTGAGGCCTCAAACCTCTTAAATACTACACAATAACATACACTACAATATTCGGTATCCTTCTGCAGTTAAAGTCAATGTCAACACTTATCACTAAAATTTGGTTTGGCTTTTTGCAGAATAAAAGGACTCTCTCAGAGCTTCACTTTACTTTCACAGATAATGACTCTTGGCAAATCAAATCTAATCAAAGCGCTTACCTTTGTTTTTCTTTTTTGGGCCCTGCCAAGAATCACCACTGATCAGAAAAGCTGTCTTTCTGGAGTTGAATGCCCTCTTATTTTCTTTGCAGATCCTGGCACCGTGACGCCACATTTCTGTCGTGGAAAACCAACTTGATGCTTGGAAAACCCCACAAATCAATATCCTAACCCACCCAACACACTTGGTCCAAGCCAAGAACTCACTGTTGGAGTAAAGTTGTTGACGAAGACTTTTTTCACAATACCAGCAAAGTATACAAGAGACAATTGCCCCAAAGTCTAAGTGCAGTCTGAGCAGTGTGAAGGAGATCCGCTGCAGAGAGGATACCGTTTACCTTGAGAGTTGATCAGGCTCTGACTGTCCATTCCAAACATCTACCCTTTATGCTACTAGAATCACCAAGAGGCCCCCCCTGAGCCACCTGCGTCATATTAATTAATGTAGGAGGCCTTGGTCCTGTTCATATTGGTGGAATTCCTCACCCATCCGGTTATTAAAAAGAAACTATTATTCTTCCTTGCTGGGCGTTTAGTCTGACGTATACTTCCTTATGCTGGACTCTTTATGATTTATATTCCCCTCATTTAGTCAGGACCCACCATGGTTCTGATGTGAACAGTATCCGCTCACACAGCGGCTCCATTCACTGTCACACGGCATGTCATTATGGCATTCCTCCCAAACCGAGGCTCCTGCGGAACCCAAGCATCTCTCCCTGCATTAAATCTTATCTCTTGAGCTGTTCAAGGCCTCATGTCCTCTGCTTGAACTACCCAAGTCTCTACTCTCTCTTTCTCTGCCAGAACTGCTTAGGCCTTCTGGGTTACCAAACCACCCTTCTTTCATATGTTAGTATAAGCATTACATAAGCATAACACAAGTTAATATTGTATATACTAAAACAAACTTCATCTTCTTTATGATGATAATTTTTTTTTTACTTCAGCTGTGTGCCCTGTAGTTTAATTTATCTCTCCCTGTTTCCTACAGCATGTGGCTCTGACCAATAAAACTATAAATGAGAATACAGCTGGCATGCTACTCAAAGTCATTTTTATTAGCAATTTTGCTTAGCTTTGCACGTCCATTTGTACATTTTACAAACCAGAGAAGGCATACAGGTTAATTACACTAATCAGAAATGTTGCATAGATTGTATAGATGTATCCTTCATGCTGCCTTCAATGTCCAACATTCTATTGAGTCATGAAGTCAGCAGTCAGAGTGTCGGCAACGGCACCTGAACAATTAAATAAACAAAAAGATGACAATCTAGATAGTTTGCCTGAAACAACGTTTTTAGCTGGTGCCTTGATGCCTTCTACGACAGCTAACTTGTTAGACAGTGAAGATAGCAAGGCAACAAGTCACTACCTTCCTGTTTCGGACACAGCTTTGTCTTGAAAAGCACATGTAGACCTGCTTAGCACTGAGTTTACTGCCCTGTGTGTGTGCCATCAGTGTGTACATCTCCAACTTTACACACTTCATAGACAACACATGAACAACAGCAACAGTTTTTAAAGCTCGCCTCTCTTCTTCCTTTTCCTCCCTTCTTCTTTCTTGTCCTCCTTCTTATGGAAGATCTGTCCATCTGGATGCTTCATCCAGGTCAGTTTGGTGTCTGCTGACATCCCCTTCTCACTCAGTCTCTGCTGAATCTGGAGAACAGAACCCATTCAGTCTTTCAGAACTGCCTCTCACCACCATGGACCATCACACTGGAGACATGTCTGCTTCTTTTAGTGTGTCAACAGAACCATTTGGGTTTTAAAACAGTGATTTCCTACAGACCCACATCAGGGTTGATTTCCCAGACTGCAAACCAGACCCACATCAGTCTAGATTGAGGGAGGGTTGATTTCTATAAACCAGACCCACATCAGTCTAGATTGAGGAAGGGTTGATTTCTGTAAACCAGACCCAGATCAGTCTAGATTGAGGGAGGGTTGATTCCTGTAAACCAGACCCACATCAGTCTAGACTGAGGGAGGGTTGATTTCTGTAAACCAGACCCACATCCTACTTTAATTTCACGGAAATTAGCTCAAATGCAACATCCAATTACACCTTATATTTGGGATGGAGATTGAAATAGTTTATAGTGGAGAAATCTGCATTGTTACAGCAGCCAAGAAAGACAGTATGTAAAACGCTAACAAGTAGAACATCTACCTGTTCATGTAGAACCTGCGTGATTCAACTGATATAATATACATTTTCATTAGTTTGCAACTACAGCATATTATATGAAAATACAATCAGGATTATTACAGGTTTTTTTTCAATCAATAACAAGCTTTTGATCGATCATCAGCTTCATTTTCAAAACTCTAAATACAATTTCCACACAATCAGCCTGTTCTTGTCATATGATTGACACATTTCTTGCTCTTTTTGCACTGTACAAAGTGTAAGTAAACGGATGCAGGGTTTTGAAGTCAATGTAGTCCATGAAGTCATGGATATAAAATACATGAAAATTAATGTAGTTTCCAAATTGTCTGTGTTTTGGTGATGTTAACGTGTATAGAGAGAAGTTGTTAGAATTTTGAAATGTAGACTTAGTATTTTGTTAACAAAAGAAAGCTAACTGTTGTGAGATGTAGGTGTTTTACTGTGTCAAGAGTTTTGCAAAAGTATTTTAAGTATAGGTTAACACCTATCAGATGACCTTACTCAGCACAGACTCACATGTAGGGGTCTGGACTCACCTGCTGAAGGAAGGCCTGCTGCATGGCAGGATCACTGATGTTCACCTGAGGGTCCACCTGAAACTCCACTCTCACAATCTGCTTCTTCTTCACTTTTGGGTAACACACATAAGCACATAGGAGAAAAAACCTCAGGGCATCACTATTTCCTTTGTCTCTTCAAGAGTACCATTTTGACTGGATAATTATCCATAAATCACTAGTTTATTATATTACACTTTTTTGCCTGAGATTCACCAGAATTTATCGTTCCTTTGCACTGTGTCATGACACAATTGGTCTGTGGCACAAAACAAACGTGGTAGCATTGGCTATGTCCCCCACATGGTTTCGCACCGTCAGCCACCAATCATGAAAGTTTATGAGTTATTCAACCTAACCATGAAATATCATTGGCTGGGCTGGAATTACAACAAGACTATTGGTTGGAATGCATCACATGGTATACTCTCACGCTTCCTAGTTAGCTCTCTGCTTGACCTATTATGGAAATGCCTGCAGCAGCATGACGATTTAAGCTTGACTATAAGCAAGACTACAAGTCACAATACAAGCAATAGAATGGATGATCTGTTGGATCTCAAATTATATTTCCAGATAATTCACAACTTTATATGTGACCTTATAAGCTATAACATAAATCAATAAGTACTAATAACATTAAGCAGTAAAGTCCATAGTAGGTCTAAATGTGGACTGAAAGAGGGAATTGGGACGCTACAAACACTTAACAAAAGGGAAAAACAGCAGCAGCAACAGCAACTCCCCTCAATCTCATTAATGGAGTTCAATGACCAGTGTGGGTGTGGAATCATTTACATCATTACTTAAGCTGCCATTAGAAAACACAGGAGACTTCATGCTGCATTGTAATGAAATGTTTTTTTTTTTGGTCAAAAGTGTGCTGGATCTAGGCTGTTCAGCAGTCATCATGCTTATTTTAATGAATAGAAAGGGAATTCAAACTGTATTTACAGTTTTTTCACAATTGCTAAAAAATAAATTAAACTATCTACCTTTTTCTCAAAACTGTGAACACAAAACCCATTTACCAAACCCTAGAATCTTGTTACAAAATTGACAATCATCTCAAAACTATTTTAACTATTTTAACTGCGCTAAAAACCAGCTAATGGATCTCACAGCTGGCAAAAGGAAAATCCTGCAGAGCAGTGATTAAACAATACATCAAACAATGGCTTCTGGAGGAATTAGGCCGCAGGCTGTAAAATGCATTTACTGTAATATGTTGCAATGAATGAGCATTTAGGCTGAGGGCCAAATAGGATCAGAGTGCATTACAGGCCATAAGGCAAAAATGCATCATCTCTCATCTCATCTCATCATAGGGCCTATGTTATGCTAAATTCAGAAATAGACCAAGAGCACATACACAGTAAACTACATTTTCCGAAAGCCTATGATCTCTAGATGTGGTTTACTATAACACGCATTGAGACTTCCTCCATCCCATGGATTAGCCATAGTTTTCTAATGTATTTCAATGGAATAATTTCAAATGGCTTTGAAAACAATGGTTTTCAATGGGGATGCTTGACGCAGGTATAGTGCATTTTCAATGTTACATTGTAACATTCAAATTCACACTGAACATGACCAGAGCATGCCAAAAAAAAACAGTATTGTAAATGCATTTTTCATGACCAAACAATTGCTCAGGTTTCAGCATCTAATGTACAATAAAATAAATAGGGAAAATCTAAATCTAATTAATATTACAACAAAAAAGACTAGGGAAAAGAACATCTCTCTTCCCCTGCACCTCTGTTGTCTGTCTATTGTTGATATGAAACTCAAACCAGCCTGTTTCAACTCTCAACTGGTTATATATACGGGCTATATATTGGTTGTCACATCATTAGACACCAGTCGATTTTGAGTAGTAGTATTTAATTGGTAACATCTGTGCTTTAAATATGTTCACCTTCCACCTTGTTTGGTGAACAACATAATTAAGAAGTGCATCACAATGCAAAATGTGTTTTGCAAAAAGTGTTTATACGTTTTACAAAATGCACCTATCTAGATGAAAGTAGTCAATGGTTTTGCAAATGCATTTACAGTACTGTGGGTCAAATGGGGGTCAAATAGGGTCAGAGTACACCCCCAAAAATCCCTATATTAAAGTACTATATCTCTCTACATCTCTCTTCCCCTGCACCTCTGTTGTCTGTCTATTGTTGATATGAAACTCAAACCAGCCTGTTTCAACTCTCAACTGGTTATATATACGGGCTATATATTGGTTGTCACATCATTAGACACAAGTCGATTTTGAGTTGTAGTGTTTAAATGGTAACATCTGTGCTTTAACTCACACCTGTTCACCTTCAGCCTTGTTTGGTTAATATAATTATTAATGCATCACATTGGGAAATTTAGAGTTTTGCAAAAAGTGTTTAAAAGTGTTAATAAGTTAATGCAGCTTCTCCTACTGTGTTCATTCGCCCTTCCTGTTGAACCGGCAGATGTCATCAGTCAGATAGTCTCAGTCACAGTTCATCTTGAACACGCCTACTATCAACCAGGGGATGTCATTTTTTACCCAGAAAGCATTGAGCACAATGGCAGTTCACAAGCTCTCAAATGAGGGGATTTTGAATGCTTTTAAATCCCGATAAATGTAGCTAATACCAGTGTCAGTCTTATAAGGCCAACATGACATACCAGTGAGGGATCCTTTTAAGAGATAATTGATTCCACCATCAATTATCTGGAAATATAATTTGAGATCCAACAATAACCTTGAACTGGAAATAAATGGAGCTTCTGTACCATATTTAGGCCATCAGCAAAATATCTGGTCATGATCATACTGTTGTTTAGGACTAAATTCTCACCCACCTTCATAGCAGATGAAGATATGTTTAAGATAACATACTGCATCATTCCAAAGCCAAATTGATTTAACAATGTCAACACACACTTCTTGCGCACCAAAATCATGACTGGGTTCGTTAGCGTTCCAGTGGCGGAATGAGGAGCTGCTGCCATCTGACCAATCCCAGGCATATACAGTTTGTGTATCTTTTCTTCCCTTCAATCCAATCCAAGCATGTTCATTTGCTTCATGGATCAGTGTCTTCACCTCCTCCATCTGTGTCATGTCATCTATGGTGGCGAGGTCAGTGAACTTCTCTCTGCAGTACTGCTGAGCTTCTGTCCAGTTCTTCTTTTCCTTCACCACATGGAACTGACGTGGCCCAGAGGAGGAGAGACTGCACAGAGCTGAGAGGAGAGAGGAAAAAACACACACACACACACATACATGAGATCCACACACTGGATATGCACATACACACTCCCAGACATCTTGGTCTGACCATGTATATGTAGAATATACACACAGTTCCACACTATATGTGCTTATACGAGTAGACTGTATGCACACACACACACACAAACACACTTACTTGATGACAGCAGTGTGGTAATGAGCAGTAGTATCATGACTGAGGGCCTGAAGAGAGAAGGTCATGTAGAGCTGAACACAGTGCTGGAAGTCTTAGACACACACACACACACACACACACACACACACACACAAATAGCTGCTGGAGTCACTGGTGCGTGTGTGTGTGTGTGTGTGTGTGAGAGAGAGAGAGAGAGAGAGAGAGAGAGAGAGAGAGAGACAGATCGCCTAGAGCTGCTGGAGTCACTGGTACAAAACAACAAGGATTAGATTAGATTAGATTAGATTTATTGTCATTACTCATGCATAAATACAGGTAACGAAATGCGGTTTGGCATCTAATCAGAACTGCAAAGAGCAGTATATACAGTATATACAAGTGCAGTATATACAGTATATGCAATATGTACAGTTAAAGACAGTTATATTCAGATAATGGTAGTAATAATAAATAGGCAGTATAATAATTAGGCAGAAGAGCAATATACATGTAAGGTGAAGAGATAATGAGGGTAATATACAGATGTGCTATATAGATTCAATATAAAGGGCAATATACAGATGTGCAATAGAGATAGTTATGTACAGATGTATTAAGTGTTAAGTATATAGAGATGTACAGAAGTATATACAGAAGTATATATCTTCCCTGTAGTCAGACTCATCGTTGTCACTGATGAGTCCAATCACCGTGGTGTCATCTGCAAACTTGATGATGGAGTTGGATCCATACACAGGCCTGCAGTCATGGGTGAAAAGGGAGTAGAGGAATGGGGATAGCACGTAGCCTTGTGGTGCACCGGTGCTCAGTGACAGGGTGGTGGACTGGTTCTGGCATAACCTAACAAACTGGAGTCTGTTAGTCAGGAAGTCCATGATCCAGTTGCAGATGGGGTTGCTGATTCCAAGGTCGCCAAGTTTGGCGATTAACTTGGAGGGGATGACTGTGTTGAATGCTGAGCTGAAGTCAACAAACAGCATTCTTGCATATGCATTCTTGTTGTCCAAGTGTGAGAGCACACAATAAAGCGGTAGTCATTCAAGCACGTAGGTGATGAGTGTTTCGGCATTGGCACTATGGAGGTGGTCTTGAAGCATGCTGGTACTGCTACCTGGGCCAGGGACCTGTTGAAGATGTCTGTGAAGACCCCTGCAAGCTGCCCAGCACAGGCTCTCAGCATGCATCCAGGAATGCCGTCAGGTCCAGCGGCCTTACGGGCGTTGATGTGGCCCAGTGCGTTGTGACATCTGTGACAGTGAGTGTGAGAGTATGGTGGTCGTCAGGGGGGAGGGTGATGACAGTTTTATCCTTGTTGTCCTTGTCAAAAGGCATAAAAGTCATTTAGCTTGTTGAAGGAGGACAGATCCATGGCTGTCTGTGTGGAGTTGCTGGGCTTGTAGTCAGATATGGCCTGAATGACCTGCCACATGCGTCGGGGGTCAGAGGTTGTGAAGTGTTCCTCCACCTTCAGCTTGTAGCTGTGCTTGGCCTTCTTGATGCCCCTCTTCAGGTCTGCCTTGGATGTACTGTAGGCTTGTGTGTCCCCTGATCTGAAGGTATTGTCACGTGCCTTCAGTAGAAGCCGCACTTCCTTGTTCATCCATGGTTTCTGATTTGGGTATGTGGTGATATGCTTTTCAGTAGTAACACTGTCGATTGTGGTGTTAATGTAATCCAGTACTGAGTAGGTGTAAGAGTCAATGTTCACATGAGTGCCTTCAGTGGCCACTGAGGCAAATCTGCTCCAGTCCGTGTCTTTGAACCTGTGCAGGAGTACAGATTCTACCCCCGCTGGCCACACCTTGATGATCTTCTTTGTTGGTTTCACACAGTTGATGATCAGGGTGAGAAACAAAGAAAGGTGATCAGACTGCCCCAGGTGGGGGAGGGGAGTTGCTGTGTAGGCACCAGCAATGTTTGTGTAGACATAATCCAGTGTTTTGTTTCCTCTGGTGCTGCAGGAGACATGCTGTTGAAATTTAGGTAGCACTGTCTTCAGGTTGGAGTGGTTAAAGTCTCCCGCCAAAATAAATGCTGCCTCCGGGTGTGCGGATTGTTGTTTGCTAATGGCTGCGTGCAGTGTGTCCATAGCAAGTTTGGCATTTCCATCCGGAGGGATGTTTGCAGCTGTTATTATGGTGGAGGTGAACTCCCTCGGCAAATACAACGGTCTACATTTGAACATGAGATCCTCCAGGTCAGCTGAGCAGTGTTTCCCAACAATGACAGTGTTTGTGCACCAAGCTTTGTTTACATAAATGCACAGTCCTTTGCCTTGTGTCTTACCGGAATCATCTGCTGTTCTATCCGCCCGTAGTGTATGGCGTCCGGCTAGCTCGATAGCGTTATCCAGTATTCCGCTGTGTAGCCACGTTTCAGTGAATAACATGACGTTGCAGTTCAAAAGTCTCTCCATTTTGAGGAGAAAACACTACGCTTGGAGTGTCTGACTGAAAAAACACACTTGTTTGTGTGTGTGCATGTGTGTGTGTGTGTGTGTGAGTGTGTTTTTGTGTGTGTGTATGAGAGAGAGAGAGACAGAACAACAAAATCAGGTCTAGTTTTAAAGGGCACATTTGTCCATAATTGAAAAGAATATCTCATTATGAAATAAAACAGACTGAATTTGTTTGTAGGATCATCAGGGTCATCAGACATGGGGGATTATTCAGGCAAAAAAGAGCAACATTCTGAGACCATGGTGGGAAATGCAACCAAGTTTCCTTGTCCTCATCAGTTAGTGTTGGCTGCTGTTTCACTATTTGGTCAATCTTGTACCTTATAGTCTCATTGTTATTCCTACTTGGTAACCTTGAACAACAGGGCTATGGGTTGACTGAGTCAGGGCTACAACAGGGCTATGGGTTGACTGAGTCAGGGCTACAACAGGGCTATGGGTTGACTGAGTCAGGTCTACAACAGGGCTATGTGTTGACTGAGTCAGGTCTACAACAGGGCTATGTGTTGACTGAGTCAGGGCAACAACAGGCTATGTGTTGACTGAGTCAGGGCTAAAACAGGGCTATGGGTTGACTGAGTCAGGGCTACAACAGGGCTATGGGTTGACTGAGTCAGGGCTACAACAGGTCTATGGGTTGACTGAGTCAGGTCTACAACAGCGCTATGGGTTGACTGAGTCAGGTCTACAACAGGGCTATGGGTTGACTGAGTCAGGTCTACAACAGGGCTATGGGTTGACTGAGTCAGGGCTACAACAGGGCTATGGGTTGACTGAGTCATGGTTATTGCTTTAATGTCTTAGGATTTGTAGCTGTACTCAATAGTAGTTGATATCCTGATGTGTCTTATTATTGCCACTAGAACTATTGGTTGGGTAGAAGAATTCAACTAAGTTATCTGTTGCTCTGTGTTATGTGTTCTTTCACACATGCCACTACTTCTGTTCTGTGAGTGTGTATATATGTGAGTGGTTCAGTACCATTTTGTGTTGCTGTTATATTTACCTAACACAAGGGGGAGCTATCACACATAATTGCCAAGAGCTGTATTTTCAAGATCACATAGTTTTTGTGTTGCAGTTAAGGAATTTGGACACAAGAGGGTGCTGTGGCTTCTCTAATTCCCATACATATGTTGTTTAGGGAATGCTGACAATTTGTCTGTCACTTCTAACATTCTTCCTGTGTGTGTGTGTGTGTGTGTGTGTGTGTGTGTGTGTGTGTGTGTGTGTGTGTTTGTGCGTGCATGTGTGTGTGTCTGTGTGTGTGTGTGTGTATGTAGTTGGGTACTCTTTAAAATGTCTGACAAAAAATCATCACATGAACTTCAGAAATGGAGAAAAATTGTAAAACTCAAAGAAAAGCACAGATAGATATATGCACAAACAAATGAGAGGGCAGACATTCTCATGGGTGTACTGTGAATGAGTGTCTCATTTATTATGATTATGATTATGATTATCATTGATATTATGATTATTATTATAATGACTGTTTTTGCACACAGTCATGTGTGTGTGTTTATATAACATAATAATAATAATAATAATAATAATAATAATAATAATAATAATAATAATAATAATAATAATAATATGTGTGTTTCTAACATACTGACTAACTGACTGACTAACATACTGACTAACACACTCATGAGTCTGTCTGGCTCTCCAGAGCTGTGATGAAAGCATGTGTGTGTTCATACACTCCGGGCAGACATCAGGGCAGACTGTAGATATCAAAATAAAATCAGCATCTGCCCCACTAGCTATGTTTCATAGGTGCTTCACATTAGCAGATTAATATCTTTGACAAAACTGATTTTATGAACTTATGTTTCTCATTTTTGTACCAGACGAAAGTAAAAGGCCTGTACTAACAACAGAACTCTAAGTTGTAAATTAGTTCTATATTGAGAAGATTAACTGTATCTCTAGTGGTTGTATTTGGACTATCATTAGTTAACCGTCTTCTCTTTGGATATATTAGGATGAACATGAGTAGTGGGTCTCTTACCTGTCAGGCAGCTCTGGAGTTTCTCCTGTTCTGGTTGCGCTGGTTGTCTCTGAGAGAGTGATGCCACTGGGACTGGTTCTGCTGTCTAAATTAGACTTGTTTATCTAAACAAACACACAGGAACAGACTAGCTGTCCTTCATGCAAAATCAGTCCAGCCCTCCTTCCACACAGACTTTGCTGTTTTTATTGCATCATAGAATTATCACTTCCCTGTTTGCCTTAAAAGGCCCTTCTTTAATAATATGCACAGAGAATAAGGTTTTTAATTAGGCATTGATGTATTATGTTAGATAATCAATGTTCTATGAAAATTGTTAACAAATTGTTGTGTGTGTGTGTGCGCGTGTGCATATTCGCACGTAGGCTTCCCTGGTGGTGTGAAAGTACACCATCTCATCTGACGCACAACACTGTAACAATGTTGACAAAGATGCAAATAGATCCGTGGGTCAGTCATGGAACCTGGCCATTAGCTCCATTTTACAGTCTGTTAACAGCAGGCTGATCTGGACTCCAATGATGTCATTTACATTGGGGTGGAGGGGATCTTTTGCACACAACTGCAGATGTGGAAGAATTTTCAGTTTTGAGTGATCTCAAGCCCTTTATCTGGGGTTGGTGTGTGTGTGAGTGTGTGTGAGAGAGAGAGAGAGAGTCCCTGGTAGTACGAAAGTCCACCATCTCATCTGATGCACAACACTGTAACAATGTTGACAAAGATGCAAATATGTCTGCAGGTCAGTGACAGGCCCTAGCCATAAGTGTCATGGTCCTGCTTCCTGATACCTTGGTTCCCCCACTGGACTATCAATGTACTACAACCTCTGTGTCTTGTTTACACCACCCATGTGTTTCTGTTTTGCTGTCTGCCCTACCCCTTTCTCCTCCCCTGTTCTACACCTGTGTCTTATGATTCTGTTTTTCTGTAATGAGCTTCACCTGTCCCTTGTTTGTTAGATTGCTCCCTTCCCTATTTATACCCCAGTCTTTCCTCTGCTCCTTGTCCGTTCATCTGACCTCATTCCTCGTCATTTGTAAGTCCGTTTCTAGTCTGTTCTTCTACCGTGAGATCTGTTCCCGTGTTGTTTTTGCCTGCTCTCGTTTCTCGTGTCTGTCTCGTGGAAATTTGGGGTTTTTCTTTCACTGAACCTTTTGGAGTTCGTGATAACCGTCATGGCAACTTTTGGATGTTTTTGAGTTCTCCCTGTTTTTTCCCGAACCCCTGCTTTTTGAGATCAGTTTTTGGAAACCTTTTGTTGTATTACTTATGTGTTTATTTGACCGATATCTCCTGAGTTTTCCCACTTCGTACGGTTTTGTATACTTCTGTTCTTTTTGTTATAACCTAGATCTCCTGAGCTTTCCCCCACTGCGTGCTGTTTTTGTACTGTTTTCTACCCCTCGTGAAATTACCAAGACCTCCTGAGTTTCTTTCCCCGCGTACTGCTTTTTGTAAAGTTCCCTGCTCTTCATTTATTAAATCGTGTTGATCTGCATTTGGGTTTCTGTTTGAGTCTTAGCGAACGTAACAATAAGCTCTATCTTTAAGTGCATTGATTGCACCTGTACCAAAGAAAAACTTGAATCTATTACATTTTACCCTTCCCTCCCACCAGATGGGAGAGGAACAAATTCCCCCAATAGAGGAAGGTCATTTGCAGGTCAACACTGATCTCACCTTTCTCACTAAATGCCTGTCTCAAATTTTTATATGGACAAGTGCTGTATGCCAATGATCTCACTGGCTGGATTTATAATGCAGGACAGATGACTTGTTTTGCATTGGAAGGTTACCATAGCAACAGGCTAAAGGTTACAATAAGGAGCCTAATGCACCTTGCATGGGACTCCAGCTATTTACCCCGGATGGAAGTGGTTTAGACAGGACAGAAATGGTACCATCTCAGACCCAGTACCATCATCACTGATGCAGTAGCACCATCACAGACCCAGTAGCACCACCACAGAGGGGTCACATGCAGTAGCTCTTAATAGAGGTCATCTCTGTGACGGTAGTAGTCCTTTGTGATGGAGCTCATACCACTATTACAGAGAGGACCATCATTAAGAGCTAGTACCACCATCACAGAGACAGAGGACCATCATTAAGAGTTAGTACCACCATCACAGAGAGGGCCATCATTAAGAGCTAGTACCACCATCACAGAGAGGACCATCATTAAGAGATAGTACCACCATCACAGAGACAGAGGACCAACATTAAGAACTAGTACCACCATCACAGAGACAGAGTGAACTATCTTTAAGAGCTAGTACCACCATCACAGACAGACCCACTCATTATCTACCATCTCTGCTGATACAACAGATCCACTCAATCTATCATCTCTACTAAGACACTCACTCACTCTATCATCTCTGCTGAGATAACAGACCCACTCAATCTATTATCTCTATTAAGACACTCACTCGTTGCTGCTGATTGATTGTAGCTCTATCCTATTGCGTGCAGAGGCAGTTTGAAAGACAACCACTGATTCCGCCCCAGAATGTCCCAATGGGAATGCAAGGTCAGTTGACAGACTTAGGTGTATCGCTGCTAATTGTTTTCATAGGGACACCAGGAAGGCTTTGTTGAGCATGCCTGACATAATTTGTGATTTTTTGTGAGTTTTATTGTGAGTTTTATTATTTATAGCAAATTTGTGACTTTATAATGTGATTTTTTTTCTTACAAATGTACAACTTTGGAAAGTCAGGATATCCAGTTTTTTTCTGTGAAGACACTGCTCCCAAAATGAGTCACCCCTGAGAGAGCCATGACTCTCTAGTAACTCAGGTCTCACTATCAGTGCTCTCAGTCACAGATGTTTTTACCCAGAGCTGAATTTCCTCTTCCGATACAAATTTACATTTTGGTATATAGATGACAGATCAGCAGTGTTCCAGTATGTGCAGGTTACACTAGTAGATCTGCATGCTGGCAGGGACACAGGGATGCTCAAGGTCATTAGAGGTCATTACAGAACCTGCGAGATCATGAGGATTGATGGGTGACTGAAGGCTGGTCTACTGGTCAGGGGATCAGGCTTGTGACTGAAAGATGGTCGGTTCAATCTGTGATGGACAGGGAAAAGCTGTTCCCATTCAGTGTGTGTGTGTGTGTGTGTGTGAGCGTGTGTGTGTGTGTGTGTGTGTGTGTGTGATCACTAATCATGGATGGCGCCCTCAGAGTTGAAGATAGTATGTCTTATTACTAGGATGGTGTATATTTTATGAACTTGGTAGCAACTTGTCTCCTCTGCAGTATTTGCATAAAAACCTGACCTGACCTGCATAGAGGGAAAACACCTCTGGGAATGTGATGACAGCTGGTCAGATAAGAGTATGTGTGTTTCTGCTTGCTGGCTTCTATACAGGCCTGCCTGCCCTGGGGTGGGCGCTCTGCTCAACGCAGCTCTGTTCTCGGGTGCTTAGTGGTCAGGTGTCTGCATTTGTCCTGAGCCTTCTTTCAGTAGACCTGCTGGAGCTGGTCTTGAGCCATCTTGTGGCACAGCAGATTCTACGTGGAGATTACCCCCAGTGGGGACACTTTGATGGGTGGAAGCTCTGCACTCTCTTTTTTGGGGTGCATGTCTGTGGTTTGTACTTCCACCAGATGGTGGTGCTAGAGAGCGTGCTGTCCCTGACTGGCCCCAGCTGCTGGCAGCTCCTCTCTGCTCCCTCCTGCTCTCTGCCCCTGTGTCTGGTCATGTGGCTCGGGCTCCTGTTCTACGTGGGCCTCTTTAAGACTCACCTGTCTCAGGTGTATCCTAGCTTCATCATCACCCTCATCCTGTGTGTGCTCCCACTGGCCTTACCTGTGCCCACCTGCCTGCTGACATGCTCCTCCTCACACGGACCTACCTGCCCACGGCAGACACCCACACGTCCTGACCTTGCCATACCTGCTGTTGCTATGGTGACCGCCTACATCCTCTATGCTCCTTGTCTGATGCTGGTGTGTGTGGCGAGCTACCTGATCCCCTCCTCGTGTTCTCACCCCTACACCATGATCCCAGAGGCCATGTGGGTGATGGCGTTTGCTGTGATGGGCTTACGGCTGATGGTGGACCCGTTGCTGTGTGTGCTGGTGTTTAGGGAGGCATCCAGGGGACATCAGGAACCAGCTGGGGACAAAGTGACTCAGCTCCAGTGAGGTCTGTCTGCCATGTCATGTTTTTTAAAGTGTAAAGGACTAATCTTCTAGTTGGATATTCTTGTTTGATGCGTCGTACAGTATTATCACATGGTTGTGTGCATCAGTGTGTCAAAACTACACAAAACCTTTTACTGTTTGTCACACATACAGGTCTCAGCAACCCAAGTTCTCACTCTACATTCAGGCTCCACTTTCAGCTTGTTTAAATTTCAGTGGTCACCCGCGATCTTTAGGAAAACTTCTCACCTGCTGCAACATAGAGATGATCAGAACACTCCACAGGAGCTTTGCACGCCGGATGCAAGACAATACTCACACAAAATACTCTCCATCTTGCCAACGACTGCTATCACTCTCATCACCTGCCAGTTTCCTGTTAGCAAGTCATACTCATAGGAAGATTTAATTAATTTAAGAATTGTGATGTTGCTTGAATGTTACTCCTTATTTTGTAAGTTGCTTTGGATAAAGGTGTTGGCTTCATGCAGAAATGTAAACATTTTACGAACACAAAAATTGGCTTGTCACTTGTGCATATTGATAGTTGTCTTTGTGGTTTCATATTGCTGCAATTGTTCCCAGAAATGTTTATGTTTACTTGCCATTTTTATCCAAAGGTGACATACAGTACAAAAATGCTATATTAAAAACAAAAATTACTTGCCTAAAATTTTGAATGTATTTTTATTGCAAACCTTACTAAAGCTATAACCTAATTAATAATAATAGTAATAAAAATACTTTGTAAATAAATAAAATAAACTACAGTAATCCCCTTTAGGTATGACAAAAAGCTGAAGGTGTTTGAATAATAAAACAAGCAGGACAATTATGGCCTCAGATGAGAGAGAAGAGTTGTCCATATTTGGCCATTGCAAATTACAGTGGCTTATGGACAAGGCCTCACATTGTTGAGAGGGCGCCCTCTACTGGTCTGCGTGTGAGGTTCAGTGAGAGCTGTGAGTAGCAGGAGACAGCACTGCACCATAGCACAGCTGCTTCTGAGAAGGGGACCACCCCCTCTCACCAACTGGATATGGATCCCTCAGTCTGATCTGGAGTGTGTTTCCCAAAACCATAGTTGCTAACTAAGTTGGCTACTTTGTTGGTTGCAATGCAATTGCCCATTGCCAAGTTGCTGACTGGCTGCCAACTATGGTTTTGGGAAACACACCCTGATCTATTGCACTCTTGTTCCTCCAGCCATGCTAGATTTGGGGACAGGAGAACATCAGCATTGTCTCTGGCCTGGACACACACACACACACACACACACACACACGCCTGCTTCAGTATTTTACAGATTTCAGAATAGATTAAAGAGGAACTAAAAAAAATCAATAACGTTATTCATCAAAAATGTAAACAAATGGAAAAAACACATGAAAATATATCATATTATTTCCAATATTGAAAATAACATCTGTTTCTATCAGGGAGCTTTTTCCTGAGATAAAGTTTTATGTTTTGCTGGCTTAATGCTTGTGGCTGCAAGGCTTCATACTCAGTAATTTTGTTAAAATAGTGTCAACACTTTTTGTGTGGGTGTTGATTGAGGCACCATTTTTCATTCCGACAGTGTGTGTATGTGTGTGTGTGTGTGTGTGTGTGTGTGTGTGTGTGTCTACAAGGCCTTGTGATCTGCCATCTTCTTGACCCAAACCTTTCCTAAGTATAGAGTGGTACTCTGTCTGAATGTTAATACCCCATGTGTAATGGCACATTTCCTCCTGTAAACACCCCCTCACACTGTTTACATGTGTGCATTACACTCTTGTTCTGTGCTGCATCATTAGTTAGGTCTTTCAGTGACAATGTGGAAGTTAGTGCAGTGTGTGACATCCATTGTATTGTACAGTCTAATTTGTGTTTATTGTGGGTCTTGCATGTCAATTGACGGTTATATCTTATGCTGTAATATGCTGATTTAATTTTCACACACACACAATAAATAAGGAAATGGCACAGACTCAGCAAAACCTAAAAGTTGAGCCTGCTCACTTTGAAAGCAAAATTCTGCATTGAATTGGTGGTTGTGTTCTAACTAAAAGCACACACTGATGTGACAAGTAGTGTTATTTGAAGAAAAGAAGCTTTTGCTGTTGTAGGCTATAGCTCTGACTGTAGCCAAACAAAGCAAGTGGGAAACATGTACTGACAACCACCAAGCTGAGCAAATTCAGTTTTATTATAAGTTGACAGTAGATTGGAAAAAAAAATCTCATCAAATCTCATCTCATCAAAAATACAAATAGTCAACCAATAGTGAACAGCAAGCAATCAGCATAGAAATCAGCGTAGAAGTCTTTTGTCAAACACCACCCATAAAAGTACATGCTTGCACTCTTAAAGTAAATATACAGGATTAAACTACATCTTATTTTTATGAAAATTACAATATTAAACTATTAGACCAAAATTACATTAATAAAGTATTTTATGATGATGTTTAAACTTTGATTTTTATATAGCAAAAGGAAATGACTTGTGAGTTTTAGATACAGAAATCACAAGCAGTAAATCACAAGCAGTAAATCACAACAGTTGTGTAGTGACTAAATGAGTTCTGAGCCTGCCGGGAGCTTTAGGACCCTGAGGAGTTTCTCCAGCACTGCTCTGGACTTAGGATGATCCACACTTACAGATCTGTAATAGGATACACACACACACACACACAGACACACAGCACCATGCAAAAGTTCGCCTTTAATCCAGGACTCTAAAGATGTCACACACACACTAGTGAAGGCCCCTTTATTCCAGGACTGTCCAAGATCCCTATTCATAAGCCTCAGGCACACACAAACACACACACACACACACACAGATGTCCATATTGACCAGAAACACACTCACCCTCAATGGTGCAGATGAAGTTGAGTTTCTCAGTTGCACGCACACACACACACACACACACACACACACACTAACACACAGATGTCCATATTGAGCAGAAACACACTCACCCTCAGTGGTGCAGATGAAGTTGAGTTTCTCAGTCTCTGTCAGGTTGCTGACCCACTGCCCTCCATTCTCTCCAGACTTCACTGCCCCCACTCTTTCTGCACAGTTCTGCACTTGATCTTGATCTGAGGCCCAGTTGCTGTAGCAGACAGTCTCTCCACAGACCCAGAACCAGTTCAGACCGAAGGCGTGACGCAGGCCCAACCACACGTGAGCAGTGGAGGCTCCTTTAGCTCGCTCTGTCACCCAGCGCTGGACCCGCTTCGAGCGCACAGACACCAGGTCCATTTTGTTGGCTCGGCAGTACTGCAGCGCCTCATTCCAGGTCTTATTCTCACGGATCAGAACCAGTTTGTCTGGAACGAGAATAAAGAGATAAAGTACTTACTTAATGCATTTACATGCACGTAAGTATCCCAAATATGATTGGGATATTGGGTATCCTGGCTTTGCAGTTGCACATATAAACACCTTTTCCCAAATTCAGTTTCCCAAATAAGTAGGTTCTATTTTTGTTCTGTGCTGTAGGTCATGTTGGACAAAAGCATGCATACCCTGGTCATGAAACAGTGAAGCTTGAATGCTCTTCATCAATCAATCATGCTCACAAGCGCATGGGTACAACACTTAGGAAACTAAATGCTTAGAGTTAATTAGGGAGCAAAGGACATGGGAAGCTGACTGCTAGTAAATATAAAGTTTTGCAAAAATGAAAACATGCAATACATATTAATACGCCAATAAGCATGTTCACACAGTGAGTTAAAATGTATGATTTATTTAATATATTATAAACATGCTGCAAATGCAGAACTGCACATGTGTAAATATTATTAGCCAACTTCTGTACAATCGTATGCATTTCTCTGAGTTTGCTACTAACCTGAGTTTCACTGTTACTGTGTAAATCATGCTTTTGTCCATAAACATTGTCATACAGACCAAAATAAAACTGGCAGGTAGAGTAAAAGTGCAGCATGAACACATGAAAACTGTTGCACCTGCTTGCCAAGGGAGCATCAGACCACACTCACTACTGGAGGCATGTCAGCCCCTGTCCCTAAACACTTCATCTGCCTCAAATTTGTTTCAGATGACACTCAATGTGACCCTCACGTGAAAGTGGCAGTGTGAAGGCCAAGGGTCTCGGGGCTAATTTCAGAACTCTGTCATCTCTCGTGAGACAGCAGACCCACTCAATCTACCATCTCTACTGGGATAACAGACCCACTCAATCTACCATCTCTAGACCATCAGCACATTGCTCATGATCATACTGTTGTTTGGGACTGAATTCCCATCAAGCAGAAAAAAGGAAGAGTGACTCACCTGTATAGCAGATGAAGTTTATTTTATGTTGGCAGCCTGCATCATTCCACATACCATTTGATTTAGAAATTTCAGTGCAGAACCTCATGTCATTGGTTGCATAATTGGGTTCTCCACTCCCCCAGTGACGGAATGAGGAGCTGCTGCCATCTGACCACTCCCAGGCATGTCTGAACAGACCAATCCAGACATCTGTATGTCTACTAACTTTGTCTATCTGGTCATTCTCTGTCTGATTCCTCACACTGGCCAGGTCTGTGTGTTTCTCTCTGCAGTATCTCTGAGCTTCTGTCCAGGTCTTCTTCCCCTCATTAACCAGCACATAGGGATGAGTGGAGTTTCTCCCTGTGGGAATGCAGGTGTCATGGGTAACTGAGAATCAGCACAGCTTTACAGTCTGAACTAGTGTGAGTGTAGAATCAGCACAGCTTTACAGTCTGAACTAGTGTGAGTGTAGAATCAGCACAGCTTTACAGTCTGAACTAGTGTGAGTGTAGAATTAGCACAGCTTTGCAGTCTGAACTAGTGTGAGTGTAGAATCAGCACAGCTTTACAGTCTGAACTAGTGTGAGTGTAGAATTAGCACAGCCTTACAGTCTGAACTAGTGTTAGTTTAGAATCAGCACAGCTTTACAATCCTAACTGGTGTGAGTGGAACAAATGGTTTAGTTGCCCAGTCTGGCTTCTTGTATTCATGAGTGAGTCTGAACTAATGTGAGTGTGCATGAGGTCATAATAAACAGATTTGTAGATCTGCACAGTTTAGATGCTTGTATTGCAGTGCTGAGTGAGTTTTCTTACCATCATAGCAGATGAAGGGGTGGCTGATATTGCATCTGTCAACCTGCCATTTTCCATTTCCCTTCATAGTCACACATTCATCATCTTTATGTTCTTGAGGTCGGCCTGGAGCCCAGTTCCTGTACTCTGTTTCATTCTCTTTGTAGAAATCCCTGTCAGCCAGAGACCACTGCCACCTAGGACTGCTTCCCTTCCTCAGTCCAATCCAAGCATTTCCATCTGCTTTCTGGATCAGTCTCTTCACCTCCTCCATCTCTGTCATGTCATCTATGGTGGCGAGGTCAGTGAAATTCTCTCTGCAGTACTGCTGAGCTTCTGTCCAGTTCTTCAGTTCCTTCACCACATGGAACTGATGTGGCACAGAGGAGAGACTGCACAGGGCTGAGGGGAGAGAGGAGAAAACACACACACACACACACACACATGACTACACACAGATCCTCACACAGTATTGGCACATGCACACTCTCAGACATTTTGGTCTGCCCATGTATATGTATAATATACATATAAATATATATGTGCTTATATGAGTAGACTATATACACACACACACACACTTACTTGATGACAGCAGTGTTGTAATGAGCAGTAGTATCATGACTGAGGCCTGAGGAGAGAAGATCACGTAGAGCTGAACAGTTAGAGCTGCTGGAGTCACTGGTACGTGTGTGTTTGTGTGTGTGTGTGTGTGTGTGTGAGTGAGAGAGAGAGAGAGAGATCATGATTAGTTAGAGCTGCTGGAGTCACTGGTACGTGTGTGTGTGTGTTTGTGTTTGTGTGTGTGTGTGTGTGAAAGAGAGAGAGAGAGAGATCATGATTAGTTAGAGCTGCTGGAGTCACTGGTACGTGTGTGTGTGTGTTTGTGTTTGTGTGTGTGTGTGTGAGAGAGAGAGAGAGAGAGAGAGAGAGATCATGATTAGTTAGAGCTTCTGGAGTCACTGGTACGTGTGTGTGTGTGTGTGTGAGAGAGAGAGAGAGAGAGATCATGATTAGTTAGAGCTGCTGGAGTCACTGGTACGTGTGTGTGTGTGTGTGTGTGTGTGTGTGTGTGTGTGAGAGAGAGAGAGAGAGAGAGAGATCATGATTAGTCAGAGCTGCTGGAGACACTGGTGCAAAACAACAAGGAAAAGAAAACACAACGCTTGGAGTGTCTGCCTGAAAAACACACCTGTGTGTGTGTGTGTGTGAGAGAGAGAGACAGCAACAAGAGAGGGAGAGAGAAGTAAAATCAGGTCTAGTTTTAAATAGCGCGTCTATTCATGGTTAAAGTAATATCTCATCATGAAATAAAACAGACTGAATTTGTTTTTGTAGGATCATCGGTCATCAGACATGGGGGATTATTCAGGCAAAAAAGAGCAACTGAGTCAGGGCTACAACAGGGCTATGGGTTGACTGAGTCAGTGTAAAGTACTTGGATAGTCAGACGAACAGTTTTTCAAAGAAAAAGTCACAGGGGGAAAAAGCTCAGAAGATCTATCAACAAAACAGTAATCCAAACGCGGGAAGGAAAAAAAGTCCAAACAAAAACAGTGATCCAATCACAGTTAAATTATCCACAGAATCCAGGAGAAAAAACTCAGAAAACCTTGATGGCAAAAACACGGGACAGGAATCAAGGAACATAGACTCGAGGGAAGCGGAAGGTAACAATTCAAAAACTTCAGACTTACGTCAGGTACACGGTCAGACAACGGGTAATGGCGTGACTGGAGAATATATAGGGGGGAAAGTAATCTAACAAACAAGAGACAGGTGAGGTTCATTACGGAAATCAAAGACATGAGGAGCGGGTGCAAAGGGGGGAGGGAAAAGGGGCAGGGCAAAAATCAAAACAAAAGCACATGGGTGAGATAAACAAGACACAAGGGTAGCAGTACAAAGAGAGTCCAGTGGGTGGCGGGAGTAACAGGAAGTAGGATCATGACAGTCAGGGCTACAACAGGGCTATGGGTTGACTGAGTCAGGGTTACAACAGGGCTATGGGTTGACTGAGTCAGGGCTACAACAGGGCTATGGGTTGACTGAGTCAGGCCTATTGCTTTAATGTCTTAGGATTTGTAGCTGTACTGAATAGTAGTTGATATCCTGATGTGTCTTATTATTGCCACTAGAACTATTGGTTGGGTAGAATAATTCAACTAAGTTATCTGTTGCTCTGTGTTATGTGTTCTTTCACACATGCCATTACTTTGTTGTGTTCTGTGAGTGTGTGGATGTGAGTGGTTTTGTGTTGCAGTTATATTTGCCTAACATAAGGGGGAGCTATCACACATAATTCCCAAGAGCTGTATTTTCAAGATCCCATAGTTTTTGTGTTGCAATTCAGTAATTTGGACACAAGAGGGTGCTTGTGTGTGTGTGTGTGTGTGTGTGTGTGTGTGTGAGCATGTATGTAGTTGTAACTTCAGATTTTGTGAAAACCTTTCAACATCAAACAAAAGCACACATGGATTATTCATGCACATACACACACACACACACACACACGAGAGGGCAGACAGTCTCGTGGCTTTAGTGTGAATGAGTCTATCATTTATTATTATTATTATTATTATTATTATTATTATTATCAATAAAAAAGCGCACACACACACGACTGTGTACAAGACTGTGTTGTGAATGAGTGTCAGTATGTTTCTGTGTTTCATGACTAACATACTGACTAACACACTCATGAGTCTGTCTGGCTCTCCAGCGCTGTGATGAAAGCATGTGTGTGTTCATACACTCCGTTCAAAAGTTTGGGATCACTTGTCTATGTTCTTGTTTTCCATGGAAACTCACTTGAACTTGTGCATAGGAAATATGACAAATGAACAGGACACACAATGTTTCTCAAATATAGAGGACTGATTGACAGCCATCACTAGAGATTTAGCCCTCCTTACCTTCCACTACCTCACACACTATCTTTCCTCCTCCCCGTCTCCTCATTTTCACTAGGAACTCTAAGCTCAGTTCCAAAGGGGTCGGGGGCCCATAATGCAGAGAAATCTTTCAGAAGGGATAGCTTATATCATAAGTACAAAACATAGACACCAGGGCAGACCGTAGATATCAAAATAAAATCACCATATGCCCAACTATCTATGTTTCATAGGTGCTTCACATTAGCAGATTAATATTTGTGACAAAACTGATTTTATGAACTTATGTTTCTCATTTTTGTACCAGATAAAAGTAAGGCCTGTACCTCTAACAACAGAACTCTAAGTTGTATATTAGTTCTATATTGAGAAGAAGATTAACTCTATCTCTTTTGGTTATATTAGGACTATCATTAGTTAACCGTCTTCTCTTTGGGTATATTAGGATGAACATGAGTAAAGTGGGTCTCTTACCTGTCAGGCAGCTCTGGAGTTGCTCTTCTTCTGGTTGTGCTGGTTGTCTCTGACAGAGTGATGCCGCTGGAACTGGTGCTGCTGTCTAAATTAGACTTGTTTATCTAAACAAATACACAGGAACAGACTAGCTGTCCTTCATGCAAAATCAGTCCAGTCCTCCTTCCACACAGACTTTGCTGTTTTTATTGCATCATAGAATTATCACTTCCCTGTTTGCCTTGAAAGCCCCTTCTTTAATAATATGCACAGAGAATAAGGTTTTTAATTAGCCATTGAGGTATTATGTTAGATAATGAATGTTCCATAGAAATTCTTCACAGATTGTTGCAGATGCACAGACCTACAGTTCTTTCCAGTTGCTAACATGCTTTTGTCCAGTCTGGAATCACTTTTTTCAAAACTCCAAATACATCATCAAGGAAACAAGGAATGCAAGGAAATGTAAGCACTGTAAAGCCCATTTCATTGTGTGTGTGTGTGTGTGTGTGTGTGTGTATGTGTGTGTGTGTGTATGTGTGTGTGTGTGTGCATGCGTGCATATTCGCACGTAGGCTTCCCTGGTCGTGTGAAAGTCCACCATCTCATCTGACGCACAACACTGTAACAATGTTGACAAAGATGCAAATAGATCCGTGGGTCAGTCATGGAACCTGGCCATTAGCTCCATTTTACAGTATGTTAACAGCAGGCTGATCTGGACTCCAATGATGTCATTTACATTAGGGTAAATGTGGGGTAAACTGCAAATGTGGAAGAATTTTCAGTTTTGAGTGATCTCAAGCCCTTTATCTGGGTTTGGTGTGTGTGTGTGTGTGTGTGTGTGTGTCCCTGGTAGTGTGAAAGTCCGCCATCTCATCTGATGCACAACACTGTAACAATGTTGACAAAGATGCAAATATGTCTGCAGGTCAGTGACAGGGCCTGGCCATAGGCTCTCTCTTTAAGTGCATTGATTGCACCTCTACCAAAGAAAAACTTGAATCTACTACATTTTACCCTTCCCTCCCACCAGATGGGAGAGGAACAAATTCCCCCAATAGAGGAAGGTCATTTGCAGGTCAACACTGATCTCACCTTTCTCACTAATTTTTACATGGACAAGTGTTGTATGCTAATGATCTCACTGGCTGGATTTATAATATAATATATATATATATAATACAATATAATATAGGACAGATAACTTGCTCATACCAGTGTTACAGAGGACCATCATTAAGAGCTAGTACCACCATCACAGAGACAGAGGAACATCATTAAGAGTTAGTACCACCATCACAGAGACAGAGAGGACCCATAATTAAGAGCTAGTACCACCATTACAGAGACAGAGGATCACCATTAAGAGCTAGTACCACCATCATAGAGAAGACCATCATTAAGAGCTAGTACCTCCATCACAGAGAGGACCCATCATTAAGAGTTAGTGCCACCATCACAGAGACAGAGAGGACCCATAATTAAGAGCTAGTACCACCATCACAGAGACAGAGGATCACCATTAAGATCTAGTACCACCATCATAGAGAAGACCATCATTAAGAGCTAGTACCACCATCACAGAGACAGAGGAACATCATTAAGAGTTAGTACCACCATCACAGAGACAGAGAGGACCCATAATTAAGAGCTAGTACCACCATTACAGAGACAGAGGATCACCATTAAGATCTAGTACCACCATCATAGAGAAGACCATCATTAAGAGCTAGTACCACCATCATAGAGAAGACCATCATTAAGAGCTAGTACCACCATCACAGAGACAGAGGATCATCATTAAGATCTAGTACCACCATCATAGAGAAGACCATCATTAAGAGCTAGTACCACCATCACAGAGACAGAGGACCATTATTAAGAGCTAGTACCATCATCACAGAGAGGACCATCATTAAGAGATAGTACCACCATTACAGAGACAGAGAGGACCATCATTAAGAGCTAGTACCACCATCACAGAGACAGAGTGAACTATCTTTAAGAGCTAGTACCACCATCACAGAGACAGACCCACTCAATCTACCATCTCTGCTGATACAACAGATCCACTCAATCTATCATCTCTACCAAGACGCTCACTCACTCTATCATCTCTGCTGAGATAACAGACCCACTCAATCTACCAACTTTCCTGAGATAGCAGACCCACTCAATCTATCATCTCTGCTGAGAGAACAGACCCATTCAATCTATCATCTCTGCTGAGAGAACAGACCCACTCAATCTATCATCTCTGCTGAGAGAACAGACCCACTCAATCTACCATTTCACTCTACCTGCACTGCCTGCATTCATGTACAGAAACCCCTGCATAATTGAATTTGAATGGCAAGCCTTGTTCCTGTAGGTTTTCTACAGTACAGTTCCAAATATTAGTGAGTGAACTAGATGGATTGTCGAATCAATTTGATTTTAATTTCAAATTCAAAAGTTATACTCTCTACTGATGAGTTAGATGGGATTTATACCAGCCAGGTCAGCGCTCTGGGTACTCTCCAAAGCTTTGGATTCCACAACTAGAAATTCTTAACTTAGAGTTCTAGACGTACCCTAGCAGGAGCAAATCGTTTTTTCTCAGCATGTACGTGTAGCCATGCACCATAGGGCCTCAGTAGGCCTTTTTTCCAAGGCTGGGTAGGACCAATCACAATGTTTTGTCTCCTGAATCATTGTGTGGGCTTATGACAGGGCTTTTCTTTGAACCAAATGAAATGCAAATGCACCAGCATGCACGCCAGACGCGTTACTCTGTTAGAAATTTTGGGGAATTTTGAGTGCATGTGTCACCTGGTGTGTGTTGTGTGTATGAATGTCATTGTGTGTATGAATGTTTAGGAGCACACACACACACACACACACACACACACTTCAACTGTGTCCCATGTGGTTTAATTTATTTCTCCCTGTTTCCTACAGCATATGGATATATGGCTCTGACCATAAAAAGTATAACTGAGAATGCAATCAGCCACCATGCTACTCAAAGTCATTTTTATTATCAGCTTTGCATAGAAGTTCATTTGTACATTTTACAAACCAGAGAAGGCATACAGGTTAATTACACTAATCAGAAATGTTGCATAGATTGTATAGATGTATCCTTCATGCTGCCTTCAATGTCCAACATTCTATTGAGTCATGAAGTCAGCAGTTAGAGTGTCGGCAACGGCACCTGAACAATTAAATAAACAAAAAGATGACAATCTAGATAGTTTGTCTGAAACAAAGGTTTTAGCTGGTGCCTTGATGCCTTCTACGACAGCTAACTTGTTAGACAGTGAAGATAGCAAGGCAGCATGTCTGTGTCCAAAATCACTGTTTTCCAATATCAGTCTAGATTGAGGGAAGGTTGATTTCCTAGACTGCAAACTAGACCCACATCAGTCTAGATTGAGGGTGGTTTGATTTCTGTAAACCAGACCCACATCAGTCTACATTGAGTCCTAACTGGCATGAGGTTTGAAGTTAAACAATGGTCATAGAATGGATGAATGAAATATTAGACTTTTCTCTGATGTTAAAACACAATGTATCCTACTTTAATTTCACAATTTTTTTCTCAAATGCAAATGCAACGTCCAACTATCACCTTATATTTGGGATGGAGATAGTACGTAAAAAGCTTACAAGTAGAACATCTACTACATCTACTACTACATCTATGTTTCCATAACATTGATTTTGTTTATGACGGTATGAGTGCACAATGATAGTATTTTATAGATTTCACAGGGGAAAAGTTTCCCTCTGGGTTGCAAATGCAACGCAACACCAAGGGGGGAATGGGGATTCACTGTATAGAGCAATACTCCAAGGCACTGTACTCTAGGACTATTTGAATAGGTTGCATATAGTGTTCTTAAGGTCTCTTTGGACCGTTTGTTGCCCAACTAAAGTTAGAAAGCATCTCTGGAGACTGCAGAGAACAATTTGTAATACCATATAGATGTATTATATAGAAGACACGGATATCGGACTGTCTCTCTGATATATCTGCATGGATGAAAGGACATCACCTCCAACTAAATCTCTCCAAAACTGAACTGCTGGTCCTCCCAGCCAAACAAGCCATACATCAAGACATCAGTATCAAGATCGACTCCCTGTCTGTTTCTCCCACCAAAGTGGCAAGAAACCCAGGTGTCATGATCGATGACCAACTGACTTTTGCAGATCACGTTGCGTCTCTGGCTCAGTCGTGCCGTTTTTCCCTATTCAACATAAGGAAGATCAGGCCGTACCTAACCCAACATGCAACCCAGCTCCTGGTACAGACCCTTGTCATCTCTCGTCTTGACTACTGCAATGTCCTCCTATCAGGCCTACCAGCCTGTGTGGTGAGACCGCTACAGATGATCCAGAATGCAGCTGCACGTCTGGTCTTTAACCAGCCAAAAAGGGCACATGTCACACCTCTGTTCATTGAACTTCACTGGCTACCCTTGGCTGCTCGCATTAAATTCAAGGCACTTATGGTGGCCTACAGCTCTGCTCCCATCTACCTGAATACTCTTCATACTCTTTTTTTAGCACGGCCAACACCTTGTGCAGGTCAATCCAAACTCTTCTCATATCTGGTTCTGCGCTGGTGGAATGACCTTCCAAGTGCTACCAGATCAACTGATACCCTCTCCACCTTCAAGAAACTCGTGAACTACCAGCTCTTCCAAGAATATCTCCTGGCGTAAATTTTTGAGAATGCACTTAACAATTTAATTTCACTGCACTGTATTACACTATTGCACTTTCAACTTAAAATAGTGCAGTTTCTATGTTAACAATATGCACTCCTTGTTAGTTCTTTCATTGTGTTGTAGCTTAAATGTTATCCTCTTTTCTTAAGTCGCTTTGGATAAAAGCGTCTGCTAAATGCCTGAATGTAAATGTAAATGTAGTGTGCCATGCCATGTGAACTAACAAAGTCAGAGGCACTATACTGACATGCATTGTGTCCCCTAAAATATTTTTAGTCCAGCTCAAAGGAGGAGATGGACAGCCATCATCATGCTGACAAAAGTCAGTTTCATTAAGACTTAGGGACGATTCATAGTCAATGCAAGTACATAGATGTTGCTATCGTTGCAAGCTTGCACACACACACAGACACACACACACACACAAGCAGGAGCAGTGACTCCCATGTTATCACACGTGCACACACACACACACAAACACACACAGAAGCAGTGCCGACTTCTCCATTGACTCCCATGTTATCACACGTACACACACACACACACACACACACACACACACACACACACACACACACACACACACACACACAGAAGCAATGCCGACTGCTCCATTGACACCCATGTTATCACACGTGCACACACACACACACACACACACACACACACACACTCGAGCACGAGCAGTGCTGACTGCTCCATTGACTCCCATGTTATTGCACGTGTCGTTGTGTTGTGTCAAGAAAATCTTTCACTACACACTTGATGCATCATGGCGTCCTTGTGTTTGTTTTTGCGTATCTTGTGTTGACTATGAATCGGCCCTTAACATTGTAACCCTTTGGTGCGTTCTACTGGATTAGAAAGATTAAGGACTCTGAGGAGAAATAGCCATGTCAGCTACATGAAATAAACTGAGAATACTCTAGTAATCTAGTAATCTAGTAATCTAATCTGCTCTAGTAATATTGGGGAAGAACCTGTGCTGTGTCTGACTGCTCTAGTAGTATTGGGGAAGAACCTGTGCTGTGTCTGACTGCTATTGTAATATTGGGGAAGAACCTGTGCTGTCTCTGACTGCTCTAATAATATTGGGGAAGAACCTGTGCTGTGTCTAACTGCTATAGTAGTATTGGTGGGAGAGGAAGAGACTTTGGTAGAAAACTTAAGTGAAATTTGCACTACAACTCTAACAGACTCCCGGTTAGCAATGGCGACATCCAGCTGGTGGATTTGTCAATATATGTAGGCTAGGGCCCATTTTTCATTCACTAGTTCAACTGTGTCACTCGGACATTCCCTGTGTCAATGTGACTAACTGTGGTCTGAGTACAAACTTGTCGAACAACCTCCATTCGCTCCACCAGCGCTTTTAGGAGATGCTCTCACTAGGCTTACAATTAGTGTTCAGCGGATAGCACTGGCCATGTAAATAAATTGCTATTTTTACACAAGGCTCATAGCTCCCCACTGAAGTAGTCATCTTTGGTTCAAATTAAATAAATAAATGAATGAATAAATAAATAAATAAATAAATAACATAGAAAGACAGACAGACAGACAGACAGACAGACAGTCAGACAGAAAGAAAGAAAGAAAGAAAGAAAGAAAGAAAGAAAGAAAGAAAGAAAGGCCGACCCAAAGTGCCCACATGTCTTGAGATGATAGGGCTCCATGCCAACTACAGTGACAAATCTTGGTTATCTTGATCTTGGTCATCGTAGTGATCGTATAAACTGATTCGGTTCATGTGGAAACCACTAGGCGGCGCAGTGTTAAATAAAATAAAAGGTAGACAGAAAACCCTGAACATGCATGTGGTGTCTGCGCCATGAACACATGTCGAAACAATGACGGCAATTTCTAAATCAGTTCTGCTCAGTCTACTAGACTACAGGTGACAGAATACCTGCGGTAGAGTGTAGAGCTGATTGACAGTCTAAAGTGAAAATAAAACAAAGATGATCACACAAGGAAGCCGAGGAGGGATCGCGTACAGAAAAGAGTCATTAGCATTTGTTTGCAGTGTTTTGCGACATTTTTGAGCTAAACATATTTTCTCGTCAGGCAATGGTCGTTTGTGTTTGTACTTCCAATTAGCGGTGGTGGGTTAAATCCCAGAGATTAACGCCATTGTGCCTCTCAGCCTGCCACTAAACCTTAAATTTCCCCAGAGGGGATGTCCATGTTAGCCCGGTGCAATTTGTTTGACTTTGTGCAAACATAATTTATTAATTTAAGGCATGTCCTTAAAACAGACTCATAGAATGAATATTTTCAGATTAGATGCTTGAAATTGTAAGTATAGAACAGAGAAATTAAAAACAGTAATCAATAGACCAGTACATTATGCATTTTTGACTGTAAGTTCGCTACCCCCTATATAACATAGAACAGGGGAATTAAAAACAGCCATCAGTCAGTATTTGCCATTTATTTCCATTGTCTGTGGTTTACCAGTAAAGTATGAATTTTTGACTGTAGATCTGCTGTCCCCTGTAGGACCCAAGGAGCTATTACAGTTATGTCTTGCTGTTGGTCAAGTCAAGTAGGATTTTATTGTCGTTTCAGCCATGTACACAGTACATAGTGAGATGAGACAACGTTTCACCGGGAACAATTGGTGATACACGTAACTGTTAAAACACAGTATGGACAAGACAGATACGTAATAGTGCCTACATACACTATTGTGGGACTACACAGATTCACTCACCCACTCACACACGCACTCACACACACAACTACACACGCACGGGTGCACACTCTTATACACATATGTACATACGTTACAACACAGTTGTACAATTGGCAGGTCAAAATACAGGTGACCTAAAACAAGCACGCTAGACAGGGCATGGCTTTTAGCAGAGCACTGTGGCTAGTGGTGTGATTTGTAAACAGAAGACTGTTCTATATAAGTATAAATAATAGCAGCAAGGCTAGGGTTTATGATTTGTAAACAAGAGACTATTCTACATAAATATAAGTGATTGCAGCAAGAAAGTGCGGGGGGCATAAAGGTGCAGTATACTGTGACGTGCTGGTTTGCACGCGCTGAGTTACTAAGAAACTCAGTCCAGTCCAATTGCATTACAGGTTGTTCAGCAGTCTGACTGCCTGCGGGAAGAAGCTCTTCCCCATTCTGGAGGTGCGGGCAGTGATTCTGCGGAACCTTCTGCCAGATGGTAGTAAGGTGAATAGTCCATGGGAGGGATGGGTAGTTTCTTTGGTAATGTTCTTGGCTTTCCGCAGACAGCGGGTGCTGTAGATGTCTGAGAGGGGGGGCAGAGAGACTCCAGCGATCTTTTCGGCTGTCCTTGCAGTTGCCAAACCACGCTGTGATGGCGCCGCTGAGGATGCTCTCAATCGTCCCTCTGTAGAAAGTTGTGAGGATGGAGGTTGGGTGATTGGCTTTACGGAGTCTTCTCAGAAAGTACAGACGCTGCTGGGCTTTCTTTGGGATGTGTGTGGTGTTGTGGTTGTGGAGTTTATATGAGTAGCCTATTCAAGTAAGCCTGTCAAAGCTGTAGTGTAATGAATGTGTAACCCAGTTTCAAAAGATACATAGCCACACTGTCTGTACTCAGACATTTCGGAATTAAATCAAAACAAAACCAAAAGAACATTGAGTTAAATGTTCTGGACACTGAACAAGTCAAACAGGATTCTAGGTGTCTAGTCACCGAAAGGAATTGTACACTTGAAAAGTAGCCTAAAGTGAACTGGTAATTGATTAATTGGGGATTATAAGATGTGGTGTGGTGGTGGTCTAGTGGATTGGGTTTAGAGCAGCAGGTGGTGCAACGGAGGATGTCACAGGTGGTTCAAAGCAAGTCTGTACAATGGACATAATTTGTTAATTTAAGGCAAGTCTGTACAATGGACATAATTTGTTAATTTAAGGCAAGTCTGTACAACAGACATAATTTGTTGATTTACGGCAAGTCCTTAACACAGACTCATAGATTGTATACATTCAGATTTGATGGTTGAAACCGTAAGTACAGAACAGAGGCATAAAAAACAGTAATCATCAGACCAATAGGATCTGCTGTAGATCTGCTGTCCATGTAGTAACCCTGAGTTACCCCAGGGGTAATATAGATATAGATAACCCACATTACTTTGATGTATCTCTCCATGTGCATCTATTTAGATGGACTTTATGTTACTGATCATTTGAAGAACATACTGGATCCACATAGGGAACAATGAATACTTTGTTACTCTACAGGACTAATAGATGTGTTTTGAAATATCTCAGCTCATTCCATCATGAGAGGCCTCCATCACCTGTGCCCACTTGTGTGTCCATGAAGAGTGACCAGTCAGAAGGTCGCTTAATAAACTTCAAGCAGGAGCATGTCACAGGTGGTTCAAGGCAAGTCCTTACAACAGACATAATTTGTTAATTTAAGGCAAGTCCTCAGAGTGGATTGTAAGTATAGGACAGAGAAATTAAAAACATTAATCAGACCAATGGATCAGTCGGTCATTTATTTCAGTCTGTATTTGTCATTTATTTCCATTGTCTGTGGTTTACCAGTAAAGTATGCATCTTTGACTGTAGATCTGCTGCACATGTAGTTACCATGAGTTACCCCAGGGGGATGCTGTTGATGTAGTTACCCTGAGTTACCCCAGAGGGGCACTGTTGATGTAGTAACCCTGAGTTACCCCAGTAGTTAACTGACTGTAGGTTGCTGTGGGCAAGAGAGTATGTAATATAATGACATGAAAGAAAGCATGTCCAGGTGCTAGTTAACAGATACAGATAGCCCACATTACTATGATGTATCTCTCCATGTGCATCATGTTTATTACTATGTTAGTCTGATGCATTGTTACACAAAGCAGTTGTTTCCCACCAGCAGATTTTGGACTGTCCATCACAAGTTGGATTGTTTAGTTCCATGGTTCAGACGATTAGCAGTAGTAGAAGCATAGTTATGTTGACGTGACGCCGTCTTCATCTTTTTGGGCCTTAAAATGTCAGACTGGGCACCCTAAGATGCATCACCCCCACCTACAGCATGAATGAATGATTCACAGTTGGGGTGAAACGATGCAAGTTATGTTTTAAAAACAAAGTCCTATTACCCCACAGAACAACAGTTGATCATCCAGGTGTGTGCATAGAGGGGTATTAGTAGTCATAATGTATTATAAGCCCCATCAGCCAGCATGTAGTTTATAACCAGTCATGAACACTCATAACACCCTTGGATTTATAAGGCATTATAAGCTAGATTTATAGTAATTTATAAATGTTGATATAATGTATCATGAAGCATTATGAGTGTAGTCATAATGCATTTTGAGTAATTATGATGCATTATAGTTATGAATGCGCTCATAATGTGCTATAGATATGGTCTTCATAGAAAGTGTTAGCAGTATTTTACAGTGGACTGCTTGGCTTTTTGTCAGATACATGATTTCAGTTGAACATAATGATTGCTGATTGTATTGTGTGCTTGCAGTTCTATTTTTGTTGTGGTGGAAACACCTCGGGTAGAAAAGGTGAAAGTAGTCATGCCCTTGTTCTGTATTATAAATGAAATCTTTTCACACACAAATGTCTACACAGAAATGTCATTAGTCATATAGTGTTCATTACTAGGCGTGGAATATATCCCCACAGATATGGGAGTTCCTCTTCATTCAACACTTTTATGCAAACATCAGTGATGTGTGTTTGTGTGAGATGAGATGAAAGGTTTCCTCTTGTCCTCCATATTTGTGCAGGTTCCTGAAAAGTGCTGTTGCTGAGGAAGTCTGTGCTGCTGTGGCTTCAGCTGTGGGTTCAAACCCCTTAATCATGACTCAGCTGGATCTGAGTGGACTCATACCAGGAGCCTTGGGAGTGACTTGGGAGTGTGCTTTACTGGAGGATCCCCTCTGCAGACTAAACACATTAAGGTCAGTAGATGCTGTTGGGTCACTGCTGAGGTGAAGGGTCACCTAGTGGCCAACATTTGAATAAGCAGTGACCCAGGTCCCAGCAGCAGAAACCCAACAGAGTGAATCCAAAAATATGCTGACAAACACTCAATAAGAAATAACAAGAGAAAGAGAAAGTTAAATAAGAAATAACTTAATTAAATAAAATCCACTCAAATCCACTCAGTTCAGCCTCTGCAATCTTTCAGACAGAGGGCAAGGCTCAGTGGCTGTGTGACTCCCTGGTAGCTCACTCAGACTGTCCTCACACAAGCAGTCATGCCCATCCAGTCAGGAGGCCACGGTGGTCATCAAACCAACAGGGGTAGTTACAGCAGTCTAGGCAGCAGGCAGCGAGCATTGAAGGAGAGTTGGGTGTAGCCAAAACAGTCTTCAATACTGTGCTGGACTCAGGGACCTGAGGACAGATATGTCAGAGGCTGGAAGCAACACAAAAGACCACCAGATAGCAGAGGACACACTCATACTGTATTGCAGTAAAATATAGTCACGGCCCTTTAGGCAGAAGTAGTTGGCATTGAGGGAGGTTCAAGTGTAAAGCCACAACAGCCTTCACTTATGCAGCAATAAATACACTATAAAATAGAAGTATTAGTTATACAGTGTAGTTATAGTAGTTTACTATCCAAAGCCTATTAAGGTTGATAACAGCCATCAATGTTCCTCAGCTCACCAGTTCACGGTTCATTTCATAGTGAAACGACAGCTAATGGTAACTGTTTGGGGCACAGAAAAACGTAACTGAAACTAAATCCTTAGCTTTTAGCTTTAGCTACTGTTTCACAAATATTGCCTATAGTTGGGTTTCCATCCAACTATTTAATGTGCATGGAAGTTATGCAAATAAGAAACACTTGCAAAGTCACATCATTCCCTAATTTAATTTGCTCAAGGGGTTGGATTAACACTTCAGAGATTATTATTATTATTATATTGTGCTGTTAGTAAAATATTTTTAGTCCTGATCCTCAGCATCAACAAAGCTCAAAGGAGGAGACGGACAGCCATCATCATGCTGACAAAAGTCAGTTTCATTAAGACTTAGGGCCCATTCATAGTCAACGCAAGTACATAGATGTCGCTATGGTTGCAAGCTTGCACACACACACACACACACACACACGAGCACGAGCAGTGCGACTGCTCCATTGACTCCCATGTTATCACATGTGCCCACACACACACACACACACACACACACACACACACACACTCGAGCATGAGCACTGCTGACTGCTCCATTGACTCCCATGTTATTGCACGTGTCGTTGTGTTGTGTCAAGAAAATCTTTCACTACACACTTGATGCATCATGGCGTCCTTGTGTTTGTTTTTGCGTATCTTGTGTTGACTATGAATCGGCCCTTAACATTGTAACCCTTTGGTGCGTTCTACTGGATTAGAAAGATTAAGGACTCTGAGGAGAAACAGCAAGTGTTCAGCACAAAATTCTAATTTTTGACCTACAGATAAACTGCACATTTGTGCTGTCAAACATGACATCACAACATCACTGGCAACAGATGCAACTCTTCGATTTATAGTGTTAAGGAAATAAAAAATGATACATTTCTAGAAATATATTTGTTGTCTTCTCCCTTGCCTCACCTCAATCGGGCCAAAGTAGTCCAATCCAACATTGGTACAGGGTCAGAGGTCAGCTAGGATTCTTTCCAGTTGCAAATCTGCCATTTACCTACTTTGCCTCTCACACGGCGACACATGACACATTTGGAGAGCACCTTTCATGCTACTGTGTGTGTGTGTGTGTGTGTGTGTGTGTGTGTGTGTGAAAGGATGTGAGTGTGTGAGTGTAAAGTACAGTGACACAGGACACTAATGTGTGTGTGTGTGTGCGTGTGTGTGTGCGTGTGTGTGTGTGCGTGTGTGTGTGCATGTGAAAGGATATGAGTGTGATAGAGGAGTGTAAGGTACAGTGACACATGGCACTAACGTGTGTGTGTGTGTGTGTGTGTGTGTGTGTGTGTGAAAGGATGTGAGTGTGTGAGTGTAAAGTACAGTGACACAGGACACTAATGTGTGTGTGTGTGTGTGCGTGTGTGTGTGTGTGCGTGTGTGTGTGCATGTGAAAGGATATGAGTGTGATAGAGGAGTGTAAGGTACAGTGACACATGGCACTAACGTGTGTGTGTGTGTGTGTGTGCGTGTGAAAGGATATGAGTGTGATAGAGGAGTGGGTACAGTAACACATGGCACTGCTGTGTGTGTGTGTGTGTGTGTGTGTGTGTGTGTGTGTGTGTGTGTGTGTTTAGAGCATATGCATGAGAGCATATGCATCATATGATCTGTTGCTCTCTATTAATAATGTAGATTTCTCACCTAGATGCTTCCGCTGGGTTGGGTTGTGGTTAAGAGAAACACTGAAGATAGGTCATCACCATGGTACTGAGAGCTCACAGTCATCGAAGGCTCCAGAGACAGACACGACATACAGACCAGAACTAGAGATCATTTGTGCTGCGGTAAGAACCACTTTTGAACTCAATAATGGTGTAGAGATGATTTTGTGTCCTCTTAACTGCTAGACTAGCTGCAGAGGTGAACTATGCTAATGTCCTCACTTACAAGCACACATTTGCAGGGTTCACTTCAATGACTGACAGATACAGATACAAATAGGTGGGTGCAAGCCTCAGATAGACCAAATGAATGGGGAAGAAAAAACACTTCCAGACCCAACAGCAGGGCTGGTTAATTCAACATCATGCTAACATGCTAACCGACGTCTATGACAACAAGCTCTTGCTGACTATATAGTGTGCATGAAAGTCATGCTAACATGCCAACTGATGTCTTATCACAACTGGTCTAGCTGACTATACACTGTGTATGGAAGCTGTTCTTATATGTTTGCGGAGTGCCCTGTTTATAGCCTGGACAGACAGTGAAAATGACAGGTGTCTGTCAGTCCTTTGCATTATTCATTCATTTATAGATTATTTGTTGCAAGTGTTATAGATGATTTCTCCATAAAATCTTGTTGCTTTAAAACAGCCTCCCCTTGTCCCCTAGTTCCCATGGAATAGTGTTGTCCTTCACACATAAATAATTCTCATGTTCTTTTGCCAGGTCTTTGTCCAAGCAAGAAAGCAGAAGCTAAGTATCACCATGTGCTCTCTGTTTGAGGTGGATCAGTTTCACAACATCTCAGACACCTCTGGGAATGTGATGACAGCTGGTCAGATAAGAGTATGTGTGTTTCTGCTCGCTGGCTTCTATACAGGCCTGCCTGCCCTGGGGTGGGCGCTCTGCTCAACGCAGCTCTGTTCTCGGGTGCTTAGTGGTCAGGTGTCTGCATTTGTCCTCAGCCTTCTTTCAGTAGACCTGCTGGAGCTGGTCTTGAGCCATCTTGTGGCACAGCAGATTCTACGTGGAGATTTCTGCCAGTGGGGACACTTTGATGGGTGGAAGCTGTGCACTCTCTTTTTCGGGGTGCGTGTCTGTGGTTTGTACTTCCACCAGATGGTGGTGCTAGAGAGCGTGCTGTCCCTGACTGGCCCCAGCTGCTGGCAGCTCCTCTCTGCTCACTCCTGCTCTCTTCCCCTGTGTCTGGTGGTGTGGCTTGGGCTCCTGTTCTACGTGGGCCTCTTTAAGACTCACCTGTCTCAGGTGTATCCTTGCTTCATCATCACCCTCATCCTGTGTGTGCTCCCACTGGTCTTACCTGTGCCCACCTGCCTGCTGACATGCTCCTCCGCACATGGACCTACCTGCCCACGGCAGACACCCACACGTCCTGACCTTGCCATACCTGCTGTTGCTATGGTGACCGCCTACATCCTCTATGCTCCTTGTCTGATGCTGGTGTGTGTGGCAAGCTACCTGATCCCCTCCTCGTGTTCTCACCCCTACACCATGATCCCAGAGGCCATGTGGGTGATGGCGTTTGCTGTGATGGGCTTACGGCTGATGGTGGACCCGTTGCTGTGTGTGCTGGTGTTTAGGGAGGCATCCAGGGGACATCAGGAACCAGCTGGGGACAAAGTGACTCAGCTCCAGTGAGGTCTGTCTGCCATGTCATGTTTTTTAAAGTGTAAAGGACTAATCTTCTAGTTCTCACAACTTGCCTGTTAGCAAGTCATACTTATAGTAAGATTTAATTAATTTAAAAGTAATAAAAGTGTTGGCTTCATACAGAAATGTAAACATTTTACGAACACAGAAAACTGCCTTGTCACTTCTCAATATTGATAGTTGTCTTTGTGGTTTCATATTGCTGCAATTGTTCCCACAAATGTTTATGTTTACTTGCCATTTTTATCAAAGATGACATACAGTACAAAAATGCTATATTAAAAACAAAAATTACTTACTTAAAATTGTAAATGTATTTTTTTATTGTACACCTTACTAAAGCTATAACATAATCAATAATAATGGTAATGCAAATAATTTGTGAATAAACATAAACTACAGTAATCCCCTTTAGGTATGACAAAAAGCTGAAGGTGTTTGAATAATAAAACAAGCAGGACAATTATGGCCTCAAAAGTGAGAGAGGAGTTGTCCATATTTGCCCATTGCAAATTACAGTGGCTTATGGACAAGGCCTCACATTGTTGAGAGGGCGCCCTCTACTGGTCTGCCTGTGAGGTTCAGTGAGAGCTGTGAGTAACAGGAGACAGCACTGCACCATAGCACAGCTGCTTCTGAGAAGGGGACAATCCCCTCTCACCAACTGGATATGGATCCCTGGATATGGATCTGGAGTGTGTTTCCCAAAACCATAGTTGCTAACTAAGTTGGCTACTTTGTTGGTTGCAATGCAATTGCCCATTGCCAAGTTGCTGACTGGTTGGCAACTATGGTTGAATTGAATGTTATCCTCTTTTGTAAGTCGCTTTGGATAAAAGCATCTGCTAAATGCCTAAATGTAATGTAATGTTTTTGGGAAACACACCCCTGATCTATTGCACTCTTGTTCCTCCAGCCATGCTAGATTTGGGGACAGGAGAACATCAACATTGTCTCTGGCCTGGACACACACACACACACACACACACCTTTTTCTGATACAATGCTGTTTCCTTTGGATTACATATTGATATATCTGAGTGAATCCTATTGTCTATTTATACTTTCAATGCAGGATTCTCTTATGTCGATTTTGTTTATGGGAATGTGCTGGCAAAATCATAGTATTTTACAGATTTCAGAATAGATTAAAGAGGAACTAAAATCATAGTATTTTACAGATTTCAGTATAGATTAAAGAGGAACTAAAATCATAGTATTTTACAGATTTCAGTACAGATTAAAGAGGACCTAAAATCATAGTATTTTACAGATTACAGTATAGATTAAAGAGGAAGTAAAATCATAGTATTTTACAGATTTCAGAATAGATTAAAGAGGACCTAAAATCATAGTATGATACAGATTTCAGAATAGATTAAAGAGGAACTAAAATCATAGTGATACAGATTTCAGAATAGATTAAAGCGGAACTAAAATCACAGTATTTTACAGATTTCAGAATAGATTAAAGAGGAAATTAAAAAATCAATAATGTTACTTATCAAAAATGTAAACAAATGAAAGAAAACACATGAAAATATATCATATTATTTCCAGTATTGAAAATAACGTCTGTTTCTATCAGGGAGCTTTTTCCTGAGATAAAGTTTTATGTTTTGCTGGCTTAATGCTTGTGGCTGCAAGGCTTCATACACAGTAATTTTGTTAAAATGGTGTCAACAATTTTTGTGTGGGTGATGATTGATAGGCACCATTTTTCATTCCGACAGTGTGTGTGTGTGTGTGTGTGTGTGTGTGTGTTATCAGATTCTACAAGGCCTTGTGATCTGCTATCTTCTTGACCCAAACCTTTCCTAAGTATAGAGTGGTACTCTGGCTGAATGTTAATACCCCATGTGTAATGGCACATTTCCTCCTGTAAACACCCCCTCACACTGTTTACATGTGTGCATTACACTCTTGTTCTGTGCTGCATCATTAGTTAGGTCTTTCAGTGACAATGTGGAAGTTAGTGCAGTGTGTGACATCCATTGTATTGTACAGTCTAATTTGTGTTTATTGTGGGTCTTGCATGTCAATTGACGGTTATATCTTATGCTGTAATATGCTGATTTAATTTTCACACACACACAATAAATAAGGAAATGGCACAGACTCAGCAAACCTAAAAGTTGAGCCTGCTCATTTTGAAAGCAAAATTCTGCATTGTATTGGTGGTTGTGTTCTAACTAAAAGCACACACTGATGTGACAAGTAGTGTTATTTGAAGAAAAGAAGCTTTTGCTGTTGTAGCCTATAGCTCTGACTGTAGCCAAACAAAGCAAGTGGGAAACATGTACTGACAACCACCAAGCTGAGCATATTCAGTTTTATTATAAGTTGACAGTAGATTTCAGGTTCTGGAAAAAAAAAATCTCATCAAATCTCATCTCATGAAAAATACAAATAGTCAACCAATAGTGATCACCATAGAAATCAGCGTAGAAGTCTTTTGTCAAACACCACCCATAAAAGTACATGCTTGCACTCTTAAAGTAAATATACAGGATTAAACTACATCTTATTTTTATGAAAATTACAATATTAAACTATTAGACCAAAATTACATTAATAAAGTATTTTATGATGATTTTAAACTTTGATTTTTATATAGCAAAAGGAAATGACTTGTGAGTTTTTAGATACAGAAATCACAAGCAGTAAATCACAAGCAGTAAATCACAACAGTTGTGTAGTGACTAAATGAGTTCTGAGCCTGCCGGGAGCTTTAGGACCCTGAGGAGTTTCTCCAGCACTGCTCTGGATGATCCACACTTACAGATCTGTAATAGGATACACACACACACACACACACACACACACACAGACACACAGCACCATGCAAAAGTTCGCCTTTAATCAGGACTCCATACTCTGAAGATGTCACACACACACTAGTGAAGGCCCCTTTATTCCAGGACTGTCCAAGATCCCTATTCAGAAGCCTCAGGCACACACAAAAACACACACACACACACACACACACACACACACACACACACAGATGTCCATATTGACCAGAAACACACTCACCCTCAATGGTGCAGATGAAGTTGAGTTTCTCAGTTGCACGCACACACACACACACACTAACACACAGATGTCCATATTGAGCAGAAACACACTTACCCTCAGTGGTGCAGATGAAGTTGAGTTTCTCAGTCTCTGTCAGGTTGCTGACCCACTTCCCTCCATTCTCTCCAGACTTCACTGCCCCAACTCTTTCTGCACAGTTCTGCACTTGATCTTGATCTGGGGCCCAGTTCCTGTAGCAGAGAGTCTCTCCATAGACCCAGAACCAGCCCACACCACAGGTGTAGCGCAGGCCCAGCCACACATGAGCAGTGGAGGCTCCTTTAGCCAGATGCTGAACCCGGCGCTGGACCCGCTCAGAGCGCACAGACACCAGGTCCATGTTGTGGTCTTGGCAGTACTGCAGCGCCTCATTCCAGGTCTTATTCTCACGGATCAGAACCAGTTTGTCTGGAGGGAGAATAAAGAGATAAAGTACTTACTTAATGCGTTTACATGCACTTAAGTATCCCAAATATGATCGGGAAATTGGGTATCCTGGCTTTGCAGTTGTGCATATAAACACCTTTTCCCGAATTCAGTTTCCCAAACAAGTAGGTTCTATTTTTGTTCCGTGTTTTTTGTTCTGTGTAGCTTCTATTTTTGTTCTGTGTTGTAGGTCATTTTGGACAAAAGCATGCATACCCTGGTCATGAAACAGTGAAGCTTGAATGCTCTTCATGAATCAACCATGCGCATGGGTAAAACACTTAGGAAACTAAATGCTTAGAGTTAATTAGGGAACAAAGGACATAGGAAGCTGACTGCTAATAAATATAAAGTTTTGCAAAAAATAAAACATGCAATACATATTAATATGCCAATAAGAATGTTCACACAGTGAGTTGAATTGTATAATTTATTTATTTATCATATTATAATCGTGCTGCAAATGCAGAACTACACATGTGTAAATATTATTAGCCAACTTCTGTACGATCGTATGCATTTCTCTGAGTATGCTACTAACCTGAGTTTCACTGTTACCGTGTAAATCACTCTTTTGTCCATAAACATTGTCATACAGACCAAAATAAAACTGGCAGGTAGAGTAAAAGTGCAGCATGAACACATGAAAACTGTTGCACCTGCTTGCCAAGGGAGCATCAGACCACACTCACTACTGGAGGCATGTCAGCCCCTGTCCCTAAACACTTCATCTGCCTCAAATTTGTTTCAGATGACACTCAATGTGACCCTCCTGTGAAAGTGGCAGTGTGAAGGGCAAGGGTCTCGGGGCTAATTTCAGAACTCTGTCATCTCTTGTAAGACAGCAGACCCACTCAATCTACCATCTCTACTGGGATAACAGACCCACTCAATCTACCACCTCTACTGGGATAACAGACCCACTCAATCTACCGTCTCTACTGGGATAACAGACCCACTCAATCTACCATCTCTAGACCATCAGCACATCTGCTCATGATCATACTGTTGTTTGGGACTGAATTCCCATCAAGCAGAAAAAAGGAAGAGTGACTCACCTTTATAGCAGATGAAGTTTATTTTATGTTGGCAGCCTGCATCATTCCACATACCATCTGATTTAGAAATTTCAGTGCAGAACGTCATGTTGCTTCCATAATTGGGTTCTCCACTCTTCCAGTGACGGAATGAGGAGCTGCTGCCATCTGACCACTCCCAGGCATCTCTGAACAGACCAATCCAGACATCTGTATGTCTACTAACTTCACCTATCTGGTCATTCTCTGTCTGATTCCTCACACTGACCAGGTCTGTGTGTTTCTCTCTGCAGTATCTCTGAGCTTCTGTCCAGGTCTTCCCCTCATTAACCAGCACATAGGGATGAGTGGAGTTTCTCTCTGTGGTAATGCAGGTGTCATGGGTAACTGAGAATCAGCACAGCTTTACAGTCTGAATTAGTGTGAGTGTAGAATCAGCACAGCTTTACAGTCTGAACTAGTGTGAGTGTAGAATCAGCACAGCTTTACAGTCTGAACTAGTGTGAGTGTAGAATCAGCACAGCTTTACAATCTGAACTAGTGTGAGTGTAGAATCAGCACAGCTTTACAGTCTGAACTAGTGTGAGTGTAGAATCAGCACAGCTTTACAATCCTAACTGGTATGAGTGGAACAAATGGTTTAGTTGTCCAGTCTGGCTGCTTGTATTCATGAGTGAGTCTGAACTAATGTGAGTGTGCATGAGGTCATAATAAACAGATTTGTAGATCTGCACAGTTTAGATGCTTGTATTGCAGTGCTGAGTGAGTTTTCTTACCATCATAGCAGATGAAGGGGTGGCTGATATTGCATCTGTCATCCTGCCATGTTCCATTTCCATTCATAGTCACACATTCATCATCTTTAAGTTCATAAGGTCGGCCTGGAGCCCAGTTCCTGTACTCTGTTTCATTCTCTTTGTAGAAATCCTTGGCAGCCAGAGACCACTGCCACCTAGGACTGCTTCCATTCCTCAGTCCAATCCAAGCATTTCCATCTGCTTTCTGGATCAGTCTCTTCACCTCCTCCATCTCTGTCATGTCATCTATGGTGGCGAGGTCAGTGAAGTTCTCTCTGCAGTACTGCTGAGCTTCTGTCCAGTTCTTCAGTTCCTTCACCACATGGAACTGACGTGGCACAGAGGAGGAGAGACTGCACAGAGCTGAGAGGAGAGAGGAGAAACACACACACACACACACATGACTACACACAGATCAACACACTGGATATGCACATACACACTCCCAGACATCTTGGTCTGCCCATCATCACAAATGCATATCTATTTATACGAGTAGACAGTTTGCACACACACACATACACATGCACACACACACACACACACACACACACACACACACACACACACACACACACACACACATACATACACACATACACACACTTACTTGATAACAGCAGTGTGGTAATGAGCAGTAGAATCATGACTGAGGGCCTGAAGAGAGAAGATCAATGCTGAACACAGTGCTGGAAGTCTTACACACACACACACACACACACACCACATGGAACTGATGTACAGAGGAGGAGAGACTGCACAGAGCTGAGAGGAGAGAGCATTCACACACACACACACATACACACACACACATACATACACACAGACACACACACACACACACACAGCTGCTGGAGTTACTGGTGTGTGTGTGTGTGTGTGTGAGAGAGAGAGAGAGAGAGAGAGAGAGAGAGAGAGAGAGAACAAGGAGAAGAAAACACAACACACACACGCTTGTGTCTGACTGAAAAACATACACCTGTGTGTGTGTGTGTGTGAGATAGATAGAGAGAGAGAAAATAAAATTAGCTGTTGTTATAAAGGGCACGTCTGTCCACACCCACATACTGACACATCATCATTCGTCATTCATCCACATACATGCATGGGAACCCATACATACACAAACACACACACATATACGTACACACACACACACACACATACATACACTATACATGTATTTTCATCATAATGTGTTTGGATGTCATGTTCTGGCAATGAAATGAACTCACTTGAAATGAATTGAATTGAAAGGAACTGAATTAAGAGAGAGAGAACGGGAGAAAAAGGGCAACAAAATAAAATGAGCTCTAGTCATAAAGAGCACATCTGTCCATTATTGAAAAAAATATCTCATCATGAACTAAAACAGACTGAATTTGTTTGTAGGACATCAGACATGGGGGATTATTCAGGCAAAAAAGAGCAACATTCTGAGACCATGGTGGGAAATGCAACCAAGTTTCCTTGTCCTCATCAGTTAGTGTTGACTGCTGTTTCACTATTTGGTCAATCTTGTACCTTATAGTCTCATTGTTATTCCTACTTGGTAACCTTGAACAACAGGGCTATGGGTTGACTGAGTCAGGGCTACAACAGGGCTATGGGTTGACTGAGTCAGGTCTACAACAGGGCTATGGGTTGACTGAGTCAGGACTACAACAGGCCTATGGGTTGACTGAGTCAGGTCTACAACAGGGCTATGGGTTGACTGAGTCAGGGCTACAACAGGGCTATGGGTTGACTGAGTCAGGTCTATTGCTACTGTGTTATGTGTTCTTTCAGACATGCCACTACTTTGTTGTGTTCTGTGAGTGTGTGGATGTGAGTTGTTCAGTACCATTTTGTGTTGCAGTTTTATTTGCCTAACACAAGGGGGAGCTATCACACACAATTGCCAAGAACTGTATTTTCAAGATCACATAGTTTTTGTGTTGCAGTTAAGTAATTTGGACACAAGAGGGTGCTGTGGCATCTATAATTCCCATACATATGTTGTTCAGGGAATGCTGACAATTCGTCTGTTACTTCCTGTGTGTGTGTATATGCACACAAATGAGAGGGCAGACATTCTGGTGGCTGTAGTGTGAATGAGTGTCTCATTTATTATTATTATCATTATTAGTTTATTATTATTATTATTATTATTATTATTGTTATTATTGTTATTATTGTTATTATTATTATTATTATTATTATTATTATTATTAATAATAATAATAATATTAATAGTAAAAATAAAATAAGTAAACACACATGATGATGTGCAAACACACTCACAGCTGTGTTGTGAATGAGTGTCAGTATGTTTCTGTGTTTCCTGACTAACATACTGACTAACACACTCATGAGTCTGTCTGGCTCTCCAGCGCTGTGATGAAAGCATGTGTGTGTTCATACACTCTGGTCAAAAGTTTGGGATCACTTGACTGTGTCCTTGTTTTCCATGGAAACACACTTGAACCCTCCTCTACAGTGGGGAACCACAGGACAAAACTGAGGACCACTGAATGCACATTTATATTTCAAACACACTCACAGACCCCTGGTACTTTAGTTCTAACACACAGACCCCTGGTATTTTAGTTCTAGCACACAGACCCCTGATATTTTAGTTCTAACACAGAGATCCCTGGTATTTTAGTTCTAACACACAGACTCCTGGTATTTTACTTCCAGCACACAGATCCCTGGTATTTTAGTTCTAGCACACAGACCCCCTGATATTTTAGTTCTAACACACAGACCCCTGGTATTTTAGTTCTAACACAGAGACCCCTGGTATTTTAGTTCTAGAACACAGACCCATGACATTTTAGTTCTAACACACAGACCCCTGGTATTTTAGTTCTAACACACAGACCCCTGGTATTACAGTATACAGTATGTCTAATGTGGATACAGTATGTGAATACACTATGTTCACATATTCCCAATACACTCCTTTTCACGTAGTTTATCAAGCAAAGCTGTAACAGTGCTGTCACCTTATGTGTCACCTTATGATCCCAGTGCTCAGTGTCTGTAGGTGTGAGAGGATGATGTCTGACCTGTCAGTGTGTTTGCTGATCCGCCCTGTAGTTCAGTCCAAATGAGGCCTTCTGCCTTCCCATGGGAGATACTCTCTATAGGGTTTGCGTCATGAGTGTCTTCTCCTTTTCTACCATTGTGTGTGAATGTGTGTGTGTGTGTGTGTGTGTGTGTGTGTGTGTGTGTGACGATTTGAGGAATGCAAAATGGATATTTGCATGATATATGGCATTTCAACTGTATTACCACAGCACTCCACACCAACTGTCACCTCTGCTAGTCCCAGGATAGGGAAATATAAAACAAGCTGGAACTTCTGTCTCTTCTGTGGTATTTGCATACAGGCACAGCCTGACTGGCATCAGATACAGATGTCAACAACAGCTCTGTTCATAGAATGAGCACAACACACATATGGTAACCAGATCATGTGAAAATACAGCACCGTCTCTCTCACACACACGTCACACACACGTACTTCACCAATATATGTACAGGTCAAAAGTTTGGACACACCTTCTCATGTAATTCATTTATTTATTTATTTACTTCTTTATTTATTTCTTTTATTTTATTTTCTGCATTGCAGATTTCTCAAGACACCCAAACTATGAAGGAACATATATGAAATTACATATAACAAAAAATGTTAAGCAAACCAGAATATGTTTTATATTTTAGATTATTTAAAGAAGCCACCTTCTGGCTTTGATTATAGCTCCACACTCTCTTGGCTTTCCCTCGATCAGCATTATGAGGTAGTCGGCTGTAGTGGTTTTCCAGCAATCTTGAACAAGTTCCCAGAGATGCTGAGCATGTTTTGGCTGCTCCAAGTCATCCCAAACCATCCCAGTTGAGTTAAGATCCAGTGGTGGTGGAGATCAGGTCATCTGATGCTGGACTCCATCACTGTTTTTTAGTCAGATATTCCTCACATAGCCTGGAGGTGTGGGGTGCTGATTACCTGGGTAAATTCACTTCTCTCACTCACATAGCTGTCTTCATTTACTTCAGCTGTATTCCTGTGCTGCTCACTCAATTCAATGGTGTCTCTCTGAGTTAACTATGTTAATTTACTTTAACAATGTCCCTGTTTCCCCACAGTAAATGTCTGACTAAAAGGCCCTGTAAACATGCAGGTATTTGTAAAACAAGAAACTTTTTTATGCTGTTTATGCTGTGCCTATTATTTGTGCCTAAGATTTCAGACACTGAAACTGACTCCTTTTGAAAACTCTCCAAAGTGGAGATTCATGAAAAGGCTTCCATGACTATGTGTGGATGGGGAAAACTGAGGGGTTTTGAATTGTGATGTACTGGTCCCTCTGTAAACCTGAGGTTTTGTATTGTGATGTGCTGGTCCCTCTGTAAACCTGAGGTTTTGTATTGTGATGTGCTGGTCCCTCTATAAACCTGAGGTTTTGTATTGTGATGTGCTGGTCCCTCTGTAAACCTGAGGTTTTGTATTGTGATGTGCTGGTCCCTCTGTAAACCTGAGGTTTTGTATTGTGATGTGCTGGTCCCTCTGTAAACCTGAGGTTTTGTATTGTGATGGGCTGGCCCCTCTAAAGTTTTCTGATCTCTGATTGGCTCCATTTGTTTGATGGGTTTTTGACACCCTTCCCTGGCTCTTTTGTGAGCGGGAAATTATTTTTGGATTTGGAGGAGGAGAAATATCAAATATTCAGATATTCAGTATTAAGAAAATTACTCACTATGTGTGCACAGGTTATAAGAATGTAGAATATACAGACAAGTGATTATTCTGATACAGTAATTTTATTAGGTAGTAGCATAGTGTAAGTAGCCCATTTGTAAATATTTTATACCAGATAGGAAAGGTTAATCAAACTAATCTGAAAAAGCCATGTCAGGATCAGCCAGCATTTAGCACAGAATTCTACATCCTCAAGACTACTTATGTGCTGCCAAAATAATGCGTCATTTCAGACAAACATAAAGTTACAGTATTATGTAAAGCATACTGCAGGCCTATTGTCCAATAGGAAAATGAATCCCTTCAGGACTCCTCTCCACATTGGGCTCCTGTTCGTCCTGAAGGGACTCATTTTCCTGTAATGACTGATGGACAATACATTACCCCACTTATTACGCGGCTACTTTCCAGAATGAGAAAAAGAAACTACACACAATACGTCTTTAAAATCTACTTACTTTTACTTACCGTTGTTGAACTGAGCTGGGCTGGGCTGCTGAAATTTGATGCAACTTTTAATGCTGCTCTGGGCTATGCCCTTGGCTGGATTCATTCTCCTTATCGTGTTGAAAATATAGAATTTAGAGTCACTTCATCTTAAATCAGCATTTATGGCTGAAATAGTAAATGACGGCTTGGACAGGTTGGAACTGTCCATTCACGTGGTCACTAATCACACTAAAAGTTATATTAAACACTAATATATTTATTGTCAAATTCATTATCAAAGTATTATATAACCACACATACATTAGGCTATTTACTGGTTTAAATAGGCAATCAGTTATTATCTTCCTATTCAGTCAGCATTTCCAGATCAAGATGACCCTTGAAAATAATCTGTGATTATTGGTTTGCTTCGTTCTCCCTCCTCTTCATCTTTAACGGATAAAGCCATCCAGACAATGACATTAGCATACCAACCTTTTTCCAGTTAGGCAAACAGTCTACATGGACATTTCTTTCTGCCGTTTGTTACTGACCAGCAATTGGACAGAAAGCTACAACCTTCTTTTTAACATTAACAAATTAACAAAGCGACTTACATTTGTCAACCATCAGTTGTTCAGGACCAGTCCCCCCTAGAGCAATGTAGTGTTAAGTGCTTTGCTCAAGGGCACAACGGTAGCAGCTGGGACTGAAGTTGTGCTCGTTACAGTATTTACATTTCAGAGTTTTGACAGCACTTCACCTTCAACTTTTTCCACTCCAACATTCACTTGTTTTCACTAGAACTGCAAAATGCTATATGCACCGGCATCAACTCTGACTGGAGATCTAGCACTGAAAACATAGCGTTAGGAAGTGACCAGCTGCAGATAGCCGCGTATTTCTGAAGGCGGGCCAACAGATACGTTTCGATTTGATGTAAAAGGACAACTCCTCCTCACTCTCAATGAAGAGAGGGGATAGCCAGGTTTAAATTTGTTTCTACACTATAGACTGTACGTATATCAAATTTGATTTTAGCAGCATCGCGCGATCGTTGAAATATGACTGAATCTATTGATTTATTTATTCATTTATCTGAAGCTGCGTATCGGCGCGTTCAGGCCCACTTTAACCCCTGGTTATATTGAGACTGGAGTTTCTGCATGCCTACTCCAGGAACATAGCCTGACTGGCCCATCCATTGCTGTTGTAAGATAATTTCGCTGAAGAAAACGTCATTCATTGTCTGTGTTGCAAAGTTAAACGTGTGAAAAGAGTGCTCCATCATGTTTGCTTTATCACAGGAAATGTACCTCTTCTTCCCTTTCCTCTCAAATGATTCTGTGCGCGAAATGTAAAGTGGCTTGCACAATCACGCTAGAAGGTTCGGTTCCGGCATGTGCTGAGGTTCGTTAGTAACTGAACCCTGTCAAAAGTCCAAGATTCGGCCGAATCTGAATCCTGAATTGGGTACATCGCTAAATTAGGCTGTCAATCTTCGTAATCTTATGGGTAGTTCACTGAAGCATGATAATAAACCTATTAACCTATAAACCTTAAATTTTAGTTTTTATGAATCACTGTGATTCAGATGAGTCTGTAACTTGCCATATGGTCTGTCACCTCCAATCAGTATTCATTTAGATAAGCCTGCATTCACCTATCACCAGGGAATTAAATGCGTCTGCTGACCAATCATCATTAATTTAGATGATCTTGCATCCACCAATCAACATTTCTTTCTTGCCTTTCTACCAATCACCAGTGATTTGGATGAGCCAGCTGCTCCTTGTGTCATTCAGATGAGCCTGTGTGTGGCTCACTGCTGAACACAAAAGACAATGGCGATGACATCAGTGGCTCGCTTAAATGGTAAGAACTTCTTTCAGCTTACAGCTGCAATCTCCAGCGCTGGCATGGCAACTGTGATGTGTGTGTCGTCATGGTGAGGAGAACGCCTATGACGAGATGTAGGATGACTTAAGCAGAAGACTTCAACAGGGACCAGTCTGACAGGGCTGAATGACTGACTCATGCCTGAGTGTGTATGATGTGCTAGCGTGTGATGGTGGGTCAGCTCTTGGACAATCCCCCGTGTGTGTATTTGCACACACACACACACACACACACACACACACATACACATTCTTCTGCTCTCCTGTACTCTGATGAGTGTGTGTGTGTGTGTGTGACCGGTGCACACTGCTGGATCCTCCGTCTGTGTGACCTAGGTTTCTGTCCAACACAGACAGACCACAAACACACACAGATACTCAGACATTCTGCTACTCTCTAGTGTTTTGGATTTTTCTGTGGAGATATGACCTTGAGAATCTGCTAAAACTTCTTAGAAGAATCTTCTGTGGGGTAATTACTCAAGACAATTGTCTGAGTGTCAAAGGTGAGACGGCTTTCTTTTAAAACTAAAACACAACCTAACAAGCAAAACTAAACAACAGCTAACACTTTCACAGAGCAGGGCTTTGTAATGTCAAAACTAACTTTCAGATGATTTAAAATGTATTTGAAGTATTTAAAAGTTCATTGCTAAGTGTTTATGCAATGACGAGGTGGCATGTTGGTTAAGGCACTGTAGACTCCCATTAGTAGGATGTAATTTCCTCACAGGTTATGAAACATTGAATTTACATACATTTTAAGCTTTGATGAAAAGTTTATATGCCTTTTATGAGGAAAAGTGTTCACTAAATATGTAAGTGTATGAAACACAAAACAAATTAAAAACTACTATGATAGCAACAGCTCTGTGTAAATAAACAATTACCATTTTTAATGGTCAACATCCTTTTTGTCACTCTGTATTATAAAATGTGTGCTGTGTGGGCTAAGTGAGTGACAGCTGTGTGTGTGTGTGTGTGTGTGTGTGTGTGTGTGTGTGTGTGTGTGTGTGTGTGTGTTATGTGTGTGGCTTGGGAAGCTACCCTTGCGGCGAGCCGTGCCATGCAGCTCAGACAAACAGCCCTTTATTTGTGAGTCAAACCCCATGGCCACTGCCAGTGGGCCTGCCTTAGGAGATCACCTGCACTCTTACATGGAGAGAAGCTTATTCAGCCCCTCTGTGTCTTTACATTCTTATATTCTTCAGTGACGCACCTGGTCCATCCATCACCTTATTTAACACAGTTGTGTGTCTACTGTCATTGATTCATCACTTTTTAATGAATATTATTTACAGATTAAGCTATATATTTTATAGTATTCAGGACTTAACAATGTTTGTTCATTTCCAGGTGTTAAACTTAGTCTAATACATACTGCACATTCATTCATTTTCATTTGTTGAACCACATGGCCTAACTATTTCCATTTTATTTTTTTATTTTATTTTTCATTTGTTTCTTAGCACATTTCTTCAGGTTTGGTCAGCGCAGTAACACCATTCTCCACCATCCACCTACTGTATGTAGTCAGTTGTTTTTCTATTTCTCAGGCCCTCCCTGTATTCAGTTAGTTGATTTAACCCACTTTAAAATAGTAGTTATCTATCACACAGCATTTAAGTGCTGACAGATGGAGATCAACTGAGGGGATGGCGTGGTAAATCTACATACAGTACGTAGTTATTCATGGATGTACTGGCAATTCTTAATAGACGCTTTTCATGTTTATTTCCACAGGAACATGCAAATTATTTATAACTGATCACACACACACACACACACACACACACACACACACTTTTATTTTGGTTGCACATAGATACACAAGTATACATTTTTACTTTACTCATATACAGACAGATAGATACACACAGAGAACTCTACTTTACAAAACTTTGACACACTCAAAATTTCTCTTTCTCACACACACACACACACACACACATAAATCCAACAGACACACACGATAACCCACCATGGTGTTTCTGGGCCTGAGCAACATGGTGGACTACCGTCTGCTGGCGGTGGTGATCCCTGGTCTGTGTGTGGGCTTGCCCACAGTTATCTGGGCACTGCGGGCACAGGGTGCCCACCGGCGTGATGGCGGCCGCGTGACCCCCTTCACCTTCTGCCTGTTGCTAAGTGACGTGCTGGAGGTCATTATGCTCCTCTTCCTGCTGGTCCTGCAGCTCAACATCTGCACCATGCTGGTCTTCCCCTGCTGGCTGTGGTTCCCCCTGGCTGTGGGGGTACGTTTGTGCGGCATGCACTTCCACCAGCTGGTGGCGCTAGAGGGTACACTGGCCGTCACGCACCCCTTCTGCCTGGAGCGGCTGGCATCGCTGCCTGTGTCCGTCCCCATCGCCGTGACGCTCTGGGTGGCGGCGTTCAGCCTCTACGTCTCGCCCATCTCGCTCATCATCAACGTGGTGCTGTGCCTCGTGCCGCTCGTACTCCTCATCACCAACGGGATCCTCACCTTCCGGACACTTCCGCCTCCCCAGCCACAGGAGATGTCTGACCTGCCCTCGAGCCTGAGCATGCTGCGCGTGGACAGGCGTCCACGGGGCTTCGCCGTGGTAGCCATTGTGTCCATGGCACTGATCAGCATCCCCACGTGCGGCTTGTTCTTCGGCGTGCTGACCTCCATCTACTGGCTCTACATCATCTTCTTCCTTATGAACCTGCGCCTCATCCTGGACCCGCTGCTCTGTCACATGACCTGGAGCGAGGCAGCCAAACGACAGCTTCCCCAGCACACAGAGGCCGAGCTGCAGACACTCAATCGATGAGGTCTCACACACACACACACACACACGTGCGGACACACAAGCACATGTACACATATACAAACATGCGTTCAGATATGTGCACAGACACACGTGCACTCACACACACACACACGTACACACACACACACACACGTGCGGACACACAAGCACATGCACACATATACCAACATGTGTTCAGATATGTGCACAGACACACGTGCACTCACACACACACACACGTACACACACACACACACACATGCGGACACACAAGCACATGCACACATATACAAACATGCGTTCAGATATGTGCACACACACACACACACACACGTGCGGACACAAGCACATGCACACATATACAAACATGAGTTCAGATATGTGCACACTCTCACACACACAGACAAACATACACACACACACCACACACACGCTGGTAGTTCTTGGATATAATCTTTCATGGTTTTGGACTGTTTGCAAGAATGTTCTAGAATTTGAGTATGGTGGAGCTTTTTGCTGAGAAACATGGCAGAAGAGGTAACAGAAACAAACACACACACACAAAGACAGGATGTCAGAAAGAGAGCATAGTGGCTGTGGGACAAGTTAATGAGTTTACTGAAGAACTGATGTACTGATAATAGAGGATTACTGCTGGAAGGGGTTTAGATCATTTTCTTTCAACACAACTTGAATCAGCCCCTGATGTATACTGTATCTTTTTCAATAAAATAGATTTTTTTTATACAATCAAATGTAACTTACATGTCATTAGTGTCATTGGCCCTCATTTATCAAACAAACGTGAGGAGTAGAGCAAGTTTGAGCGCAGGAGCTGTTTGTATTGCTCAAATATCAGCGTAAGACAGAACCAGTGTTGGTAAATGTGTGAAATGAGTGTCATGTCATGCGCAAATATATTCTCAATGTAGAAGCCCACCCCTAGAATTTGTGACCTGAATAAATACGTTCATAATTTAACCCAGAGTTACCTCCGTGAGATGCAGCTGCAAGCAACAATAGAATCATCTGTTATCAAGCTCCCCGTGGTCAGTCACCAATGAAAATAGTCCAGCAGCTGAACTGGTTTGTTTTAAAACTGAACTCCATAATTCTTATATGTTTGAAATGTTCGCCTATTGTCTATACGTATGAATTACAACTGGGTGTTAAGCGGGGTGTTAAACGGCCTTCGAGACGTACCGATGTAGGGGAATAATGGACTTGGCTCAGGCAACAGCACTGCCTGCGGTCCCCTAATGTGAAATTGTGCGTACTCCATGTTCTGACTTGACGTTGATTTGAGTGTAAATATCACATTCAGATTGATAAATACCAAGTTTGTGGGAGTGAGCATAGCACAGTTTTCTGTTGTACGACGACCGTTTCGTAAATGAGGGCCAGCATAACTTGATTATTTTACATTGATGTTCTAATTGTTCAACTAAGAGTTAAATCTGAACCAAACACACAATACAGATTATCATTAAAGGAAAAGAAATAAAATCCCTGAAAAGAATAAAATCCCTAGTCGTTAAAGGCAGAAGGTGGGAAATAAAATCAACCGATCGCCAGATAAATCATGACTTAAGATGGAGGTCATTGTAGTATGTGTAGAACACCACAGGGAAGTCAAACAACCAGCTAATTAAGCCTGTTTTAATTGATATTCATATGTTATTGACATTGATATGTTTATAGCCACCGACTGTAGCGTCTGTGTTCTTGATGGGGGTAGGGCACCCTTTGTTTGACTCCAATTCTTGGAGTCAGGGCATTGTAGGAAAGCATCCATGGAGAATGATGTTAGTGGATTGAAAGAGATTTTAAGTGGATGTTAAGAAAAAAAGAATGTTTACAAACTACTTTGCTGACTGAACCTTGAAAGTTGTAGGGATCGAAATGAAGTTGAGTCGTTTCTGTTCCCTGTCTGAAAGCTTTGTGCTCTACACAGTGACAGATTTGTACTTTTAGAGAAACTGGGAAGATTGATGGACCGAGTGGTTACACACACAAGCAAACTCAATCAACTGGTATGAAATAACACTTCTGATGGAGTATCAGTCTTCACATTATACAACAATAACCCTATCAAGATACTGTAAAAACAATGACGATAAATGTATGAATAAATTGATGTTTAAGTGTTTTTCAGTGTCATATTTTGGTACAATTTTTCGGAGCCTAAAACATATTAATTGAGATTTCTGTGAAACATACACCATGTGGAATCACTAATTTAGTTCTCTGTATTTAAAGGGCAGGCCTTTACTCATACCCAGCCCTCAGTTTCTCCCTCAGTTTAGGATCCAGAATATTCTGCAGTTATGAAATGGGAACTAGTGAAATAGCACAAAAACCTTGAAAACTTTTTTTTTCTTTCCCCAAGAGGTTAGTGACAAATGCTAGTCAAAGTGATGGTGCATGGACTTGTAGAATGGGAACTTAGAAGGTGTTTAGAAGGTGATTCACCATGCACAAACGATGTAAGAAATTCATATATCAACCAGTTTTTATCTGGATTTGGTGGTCTAGTGGAATGAAGCAAGACAGCCAATCTCCTGGTGAAAGGTTCACATCTTACCTCAGTTATGTCAAAGTGAAGAAAAGGAGGTGTTTTGTAATGTGTGTCACTCATGAAAACTTAGAAAGACCTGTCCTGCCATAGGGTAGAACAAGGTAGGCTGTAACCTTGAAGTTCTACCACCACCAGTACATGGGATGCATTTCCCAGGACCACAGCTGCTAACCAGTTAGTCATTTTGTTGGTTGGCAATGGGAAATTGCATTACAAGTTTGAGTTTAACCAGCTGAAAGGACACATCAATTTGACAGCCTATCTCCCCAACCCACAGGTGGCTTGGTGGAATGGTGCAGGTCTGTAGGTAAGTGTATGTGTGTTACTTGTATGGTTAAAGGTTCAAATCCTGCCAACTCTGAATCAATCAAGATGCTGTGAAGTTCACTATGTATGTGTGCTACCTGATGGTTGAAAGGGCCCAATTATGGCAAGTACTGTTGTCCCAAGCACCAAAATTTTGGTTGGCAACCATGTTGTAGAGTTTGACCACGTGAAAAAGTTTATAACCCCCTGTGACTGTGGTGGAATTGTCCGGGGGGCCAAGTAAGCCCCCCTCTCTCTTTCTCCATCAAGCTCTGTCATCTGCTTCTCTCCTCCTGGGATTCATCATTGGCTTCTTCCATCCCTTGGATGTCCATGGAGCCTCCACCACAGGTCATCAGTAGAGCAGAGCTAGGATTGAACCAGCAACCTTGAGGATGGGACTCTCAGATGCTACCGCTGCACCACTGGCTCCTCCAGGTTACTGTGCCTTCTTCAGTGACTACCATAGCATCGGCGGTGTAGGATAGATCTCACGTAGAGGTTAAAGGATCTCCTCATCCCTGAAACCCTCGTTCTTTAAAGTGCTTGCTGCAATGATTCGTTTACTGAAGGTCACAGTGTAAAAGGTGAAGGTAATGTTGGGTCGTTCATGAAATTTGACAATGGCAGTGTGACCATGACAAAGAGCATCTGGCAGAGGTGGGCATTGAACCTGTAACCCTGACAATAAAAGTGCTATGGCATTAGCACTGTGCTACTGACTCCACATCACCCTGGCCAGCAGGACATTCATTGTAGTTTATTGAACAGAAACGCATTTAATCAGGGAAACAGAGGATGCAAGGAACAGACTACAAGGCATTTTTTACTGCATGCACATACTAGATGTAAGAAATCCTATGTGCTGAGATGGCTGAATTCACTGAGGTATGGTTAAGATGATCATATTCAACAATCAAACAGTTCCCAGATGCAGATATGGCGCAGCATTAGAAAACAAATCTAACTGGGCTTGCACAGGTTGACTTCTCCACAACTTGATCCACACTTTCACACACACATCTCTTCATCTCTCCCCAGGAGGTGAGAAACAATGCTGTGGAACAAGAATCTTTGTCAGCGGTGCAGGGGTGTGTGTTTTGTGTGTGTGTGTGTGTGTGTGTGTGTGTTTGTGACACAAGGATACAAGGAAAGGGGGTGGGTAGGGGAGGGGTTGGAGATATAGTGCATGAGGAGAGGGGTTGGTGGGGGGGTGTGGTGGCAAATGGCTGTGTAGAAATGGGGGAGGTGATGTACAGGCAAAGGTGATGAATGGTGTTGAGAAAAGGCAAAGGTGGGCACAGGTGATGGCTGGGGTAGGGGTAGGGGTGGGGCATTGTAGAGAGACAGGAGATATCTAAGCAAATACTGTACTGTTGATGCCAAGTAACACACTGGCAAACACAATATAGACATGATGAACACACCACTCTTTCTACACACTACATTCTGCCAAGCATATACTAGAGAACTTACACACGCAACATGATGGACTTTATCTGTGTAAAGCATTGTGTCTGTATCTGTGTGTGGATAAAAACAAGAGTGGTGTGTGTCCAACACAGTACAGTATCTGTCATCACTCTGGCATGGGCAGGGTTACATCACCACTGCTTCTGCCCCCACCAACCACACACACACACACACACACACACACACACACACACACACACACACACACACACACAGACACACACACATACACACACCGCTCGTTAGAGAATGGGGTGGTGGCCGTGTTGCTGTCCCATGTGACAGGGCAGGTTCTAGTCAGACATGTGACTGCCTGCTGTGGTTCTAGGTGCCGTTCTTGTGGACTTATCCTGACCTGCGAGTGCTTAATCTGGTTCTAAACACTGTTCTGGTGGACATACCCAGCTCTCTCAGACCAGAAACTGCTCCAGAGAACACAGACTCGGGAGGATACTTCGCATTATAAGGCAAGATGATTCCACCACATCAACACACAGACACACTAACATGCACAGTAAGAAAGGACTTCTTGTGACTGATTTTGTTTATGTGTAATTGTTTTGCATTTATCTCTGCTTCTCTGCATCTTTATTCATTACTAAATAATAATATTTCTCTTATGTTGCATAATAGCAGTTGAAAGTGATCACTGAAGTCACAGTAGTGATAGTCTCGCAGTGGCTCGCACCAGGGTTTCACAATGTGACCATGTGACCCAGACAGTGTCCGTCACAAACACAAGCACCTATTCATTCCACATCAAGCCACTTTTTGTGTCTGTCTCACGGCTGATCCGAATGAGTGTTTAACACTCTCAGCTGACCAGGGTATTAGCAACACACTGATGGCAACACACACACACACACACACACACACACACACACACACACAACAAACCACCAACGCACCTGAAGCAAGTTCTGTGTGTGTGTGTGTGTGTGTGATCAGGCATAGTCGTAGATACCATGACATACATGACAGATACTTGAGTGAGAAGAGCAGTGCATGACATACTTAACCACACTAATTTACCATCAGATCTTCTGTCTATTTTCTACACACACTCTCTCTCTCTCTATCTCTCTCTCTCTCTCTCTCTCTCTCACACACACACACACACACACACACACACACACAGGAAGAGTAGCTGCTGTCTCTGCCACAGTGAGTGATTGGGTGGGGTAGAGTGGGGTGAATCCAAAATGGAACCCTTGCTGTGTTCTTAAGTGGGAAGATGCATCTGAGAAGCTGATGTGAGAAAAAACAGCAGACAGACAAGAGCTCTGGAGTGAGATGACAGCTTCATAAATAACCACACAGTCTGATCCATAATTGTCAGCTCTTTAGAGATGTAGAAGTTCAAAAAAGACGTCTCACATCTTCCCTTTATCCAAATACAGCTCCATCAGTGCTTTAGAGATGCAGAACTTAGAGATAGGTCTCACGTCTTTCCTGTATCCAACTCACAGAGATGTCTCACGTCTTCCTTGTATGCCATTACAGCTCTGTCAGCACTTTAGAGATGTTGATCTTAAAGAGAGGTCTTACGTCTTGGTATCCAAATACAACTCCGTCAACTCTTTAGAGATGTAGAACCTAGAGAGAGGTCAAATACAGCTCAGAGAGATCAGCACTTTAGAGATGTTTAGAACAGCTCCATCAGTGCTTTAGAGATATTTAGAACAGCTCCATCAGTGCTTTACAGATGTTTAGAACAGCTCCATCGGTGCTTTAGAGATGTTTAGAACAGCTCCATCTCCCATCTTTCAAGCCTGCGCTGTTCAGTTTGTCAAGATTCTTGGGTCTTTGTGGTGAAATCTTCCTCTTTCTTTCCTCAGATTCAGCTCTTCGCTCCTCTCTTGTCTTGGCTCTTTTACTCCCTTGTTCCCTTTCTTTCTTTACCAGTCCCTCTCCTCTCTCTGTCTTTCTCTCTATCCCTTTATTTTAAGACAGATGTGTCTTACTAGGACTCTCACCAGCATGGAGTTGATTAGTATGACTGAAATGGCAAATGATTGTAACTCTGTCTGTCTCTTTTCCTCTCTCTCTCTCTTTGTCATTGCATCAGTTTTTTTCTGTCTTTCTCTCTTAGGTCTCCTTGCTCCCCCTAGTGGTCAAGTACATGCTTGTCTCTGCTCGCTCTCTCCTCTCTCCCTCTCTTCCCTCCCCACTAAAGCCCCATGGTGTACATGGGAATGAGGAACTTTGTTTTTTATTTTCTTTTTATTTATTTCTTTCTGTCTGTCTTACTTTGACTTTCTTTCTTTTTCTCTTGCCCGTCCCTTTTTTTCTCTTTATAACTCTTACTGTTTCTCCTTCTTTTATTTTCAATTCAATTTAATTCAATTCAATTTCATTTATACAGCGCCTTTTACAATAATCACAGAAGGAACACCCAAAAGCAACAGGGGCAGGAAAAACTCCCTTATGTTCAGTTAGTCTAGGAAGAAACCTTGGGCAGATCCACGACTCAAGGGGCTGACCCAACTGCCAGGGGTCATGCAGGAAAAGTACAATCAGTAGTAATCATGACAGACTACAAGTTTTCTCTTCCTATCCCTTCTTCCACTATAGTTTATGAACAAGTTACGCTGTTCTCTCTGTCTCTCTCTCTCTCTCTCCCATCCTACTCCCAGGTAGCCTTTGCTTACCCCCTGACCCACTCTGTTGTTATATATTATTGATATTATTTTATAAGAGTTTACAAGAGTAAGACTGCTCTCTCTCTCTCTCTCTCTCAGGTACCATTTGCCCACCTCTCAACCCACTCTGTTTTGTTTTATTTTATGAGCCAAGAGAAACATAGTTATTTCTCTCTTTTTCTCCCACCATACTCTCAGCCCCCCTGACCCACTCTGTTGTTACATATATAAATATATATTATTTGATGAGCAAGAGTAACGCTGCTCTCTGTCTCTCAGGCGCCCCTTGCCCACTCCTTGTCCCACACCATGGTGTTCATGGGGATGAGTAACTTTGTGGACTACCGTCTCCTGGCCATCCTGATCTCAGGCCTGTGTCTGGGTCTTCCCTCGCTGGGCTGGGCCTTCCGCTCGTTGCGTTTGTACCAGCGCTCGGGGGGTCGCGTGACGCCCTTCACCACGTGCCTGCTGCTGACGGACGTCCTGGAGCTGCTCCTGCTCTCCTTCCTCATGGTGGAGCAGCTCAACGTGTGCGACCTCAAGGTCTACCCCTGCTGGATCTGGTTCCCCGTCTCTGTCGGGGTGCGTCTATGCGCTCTGCACTTCCACCAGCTGGTGGCGCTAGAGGGCATCCTGGCGCTGACCTTCCCACGGTGCTGGCAGCGCCTCTCCTCCACCGCCGTCGCCGTGCCTATCTCTGTCTTCCTGTGGCTGACGGCACTCAGCTTCTACCTGTCGCCCGTCTGCATCGTGGTCAACGTGGTCCTAGCGGCCGTGCCCATTGTGCTGCTGGTGCTCAGTTTCGTGCTGACGCTCAAGACCCCCCCGCACGTGGCACCGCGCCCCTGGAGCGTGCTGGGCGTCGCGGCGGTGACGCTGATCGGTGTCAGCTGGCCCACGTGCGCGCTCTTCTTCGGCATCCTGTCGGGCGTGGTGTGGCTGCACGTCATCTTCTTCATCATGCAGCTGCGGCTGGTGACTGACCCCCTGCTGTGCGTGCTGGTGTGGAGGGTCACCAGGGGGCGCCTGTGTCGACGTAGCACCACCTCCCTCTCCTCCACCGCCAGACTACATATCCCACTCGCCATCAGCACCACTGTGGACTGTGACTCTGTGATCAGGAGACCACGCTGATGCGAGAGAGGGAAAAAGGGAGAGAGAGATAGAGAGATAAAGAGTCAGAGAGTGTGTGTGAGAGAGAGAGGGAGAGAGAGAGAGAGAGAGAGAAAGATTATTTTTTACTTTAAGTTTATAGCATTTTATTTTCATACTCAAGTATTTTATTTATTTTTATTTGTGATTATCATAACAATTATCATGATCAATATTATTCATTGTTTTTTATCCTTTGGCAATATAACACATTGAATGATCATGGCATATTGCATTTGAGTCTGAGTTTGAGCGGTGAGGTGGGGAGGGGGAGGGGTGTCTATCTATCCTTGTTTCGCCAGAGGGCCAGATTGATTTATGTGCTGTGTGTCTTGTGCTCAAATCTCATATCATTAAGACTGATGGTTTACCGAATACAGATCACACACTTGCTGAACATAATCTCTTACACAACTTAACATCTAATGTAAAAAAAACTTTTTTGTTCCTAAATGTGGAACTGTGCCTTCAGATCAGATCACTCCTCAGGCCTACAGCAATGGTGGAATCTCTGACATGGATGTGATGATCTCAGAGAGGAAGAGATGACATGGATGTGATGATCTCAGAGAGGAAAAGATGACATGGATGTGATGATCTCAGAGAGGAAGAGATGACATGGATGTGATGATCTCAGAGAGGAAGAGATGACATGGATGTGATGATCTCAGAGAGGAAGAGATGACATGGATGTGATGATCTCAGAGAGGAAGAGATGACATGGATGTGATGATCTCAGAGAGGAAGAGATGACATGGATGTGATGATCTTAGAGAGGAAGAGATGACATGGATGTGATGATCTCAGAGAGGAAAAGATGACATGGATGTGATGATCTCAGAGAGGAAGAGATGACATGGATGTGATGATCTCAGAGAGGAAGAGATGACATGGATGTGATGATCTCAGAGAGGAAGAGATGACATGGATGTGATGATCTCAGAGAGGAAGAGATGACATGGATGTGATGATCTCAGAGAGGAAGAGATGACAGAGACAGAGATTACAGCTGATTCTCTCACCCCTTTGTTTCATGGGCAACAAAATCACAGAAGCCTGGTGACGAGTTACCATTCATTTCCAATGACAGTAGACGACGGACGACGAGTGGAGTTGATTGGGCCACACGTTGCGATGTGGGTGGGGAAAAAATATGTTTTCTATTTTATGCAAATGTTGGGTGACAAAAAAGCCAATCCGATCGAAGTCATGCAAGACAAGGTGCTTTGAAATTGAACTTTGATCAAAAAAATGTGCATCTTACAAGAGGAACTTACACACTGAGGAAATGCAGCTCCTTAAGACCTAATGCAATTGGCTCTTGTGGGAAGAAGCAATATTTAACACCCCAATAAGCTGTTAGTTGTTGGGGTTTGTTTGAAGGTATGCAACTACAGCCCCAACTCTACTGTAGGTTACATTACACATGTCTGCTTGATGATAGGAGCTTGATGATCGACTGCATTGCAGGCATCTAGTCAGTGACATGTAGTCAGTTTTCTAAGGGTCCCATCTGGCTTTCAGACCAACATGGGCAGAATTTGTGCATTTATTCAATTGTGCTCTTATGCAATGTTCACGGAGCAAAAACTGTAAAAATGTAATCTGATCTGGCCTGGGGTTATGAAGGCAAAACTGTAAAAATGTAATCTGATCTGGCCTGGGGCAATGAAGGCAAGTGCCAACCCTGTTTTAGTGCAGGCACATGTTACAGTCCTTGTGAAAATTCTTGGTCAGTGATGTGCCTACCCTGCGGTTTATTTTAGATTACACCTGCTCAATTTTATGACTCTAAAGAGCAAAGTAAACATCTTACTGTGCATCACTCAGGCCATATAGCCATGCTCATGAGATTGTGAACTGCTTGGGTTCCTCAAATCCCCTGCCTCAACATCCTGACTCTCTGCTTCGGTCCAAAAAGCATTACATTTTCTTTTTATACATTTGTCTTTCCTACTTGTGGTGGTGTTACTCATATGTTTCTAGGACAAAAACTCGCAGAGCTACAAATGTGTTTTTGGAGCAACCCCCTAAGGTGGGCTATAGGCCCTAAAGAGTTAATATTCTCTTTTTCATCCATAAAATAGCCGAAATACAAGGTCATTTTCATTCACTAAGTTACAACAGAATTTTGTGAAGTCTGCAAACCACTTCTTTTTCTTTTCCCATTTTTACTTCCAAAATAAAATAATGGATGAACGGAAAAGCCCACGGACCGTGGGAAGGCTGGACACAATTGGCTTAGAAAAGAAATCATTGAGCAAATGGGAACAATCAGGGCCTCATACCATCCACTATCCATCCATTCTCTATGTCCACTTCCTATGAGAACTCTTAAAAGGGTGCAGAGACTTTAAAATGCAATATTGTGGATCTCACATTTTATGGAATGTTTTAACTGATCCTTGGTGAAGTACTACATTTTTAAATTCATATTCATTCATTCATTCATTCATAAATCACATTAAACCACTAACACAGTGATTAAGGTATTTGCCAGACACCTATCAAATCCATCTATCTTAACTGTTTCCAACCATTTGAGGTAAAATCTATGGTGTCGTTGCTTAAAAGTATGACACTTCTTTCCTTGGCAACTGCTGCCGTCAGTACACAAGTAACTAATGCTGCAGCAGATCTAGCATATTTGACTGCTAATAATATTATTTTCAATGTACTAGTAGTGCTAGCTCCACACATGCTGAGTTTCAGATTTTCTTATGTCTTAGAATGGTTTGTTTGATGAACAGTTTTGATGGCACATTTTTGAAAGGAAGTGCCACAGTACATCAGTTCCATGGCATTTTTGTGGATTAGATTAGATTCAACTTTATTGATTCATTACTCATGTATAAATACAGGTAACAAAATGCGGTTTGGCATCTAATCAGAAGTGCAAAGAACAGCAAGTGCAGTATATACAGTATATGCAATATGTACAGTTAAAGAGCAAATTATATTCAGATAAGAGTAGTTATAATAAATATGCAGAATAATAATTAGGCAGAAGAGCAATATACATGTAAGGTGCAGAGATAATGAGGTTAATATACAGATGTGCTATATAGACTCAATATAAAGGGCATATACAGATGTGCAATAAATAGTTATGTACAGATGTATTAAGTGTTAAGTATATACAGATATACAGAAGTATATACAGATGTGCAATATACAGATGTGCTAGAGATAGTTATATACAGATGTATTAAGTATATACAGATGTGCAATATACAAATGTGCTAGAGGTAGTTATGTACAGATGTATTAAGTATATACAGATGTGCAATATACAGATGTGCTAGAGATAGTTATATACAGATGTATTAAGTATATACAGATGTGCAGAGATGTGCAGAGTTCCACGGCAGTTCCAATCTAACGGCAGCATGTTTGATGATGGAAGAATATCAGCCGTACTACAATGAGTTAATGAGGAGGATGCAGGGATTTTCAATGTTAAAAGTTGCATTTAGTGCACAAACCCAATGAAGAGGTGGATAAACTCCTAATTACTGAAATATGAGTGGGTGTAAGTAAGTATACTGTATGTAAACTGTGTTTGTATGAATGTGTGTGTGCGTATGAGTGTGTGTGTGTGTGTGTGTGTGTGTGTGTGTGTGTGTGTGTGTGTGTGCGTATGAGTGTGTGTGTGTGTTGTGTGTGTGTTTGAATGTGTGTGCATATGTGTGTGTGCGTATGAGTGTGTGTGTGTGTGTGTGTATGTGTGTGTGTGTGTTTGAGTGTGTGTGCATGTGTGTGTGTGTGTGTGTGTCTGTGTGTGAGTGTGTGTGTGTGTGTAGCTTGTTCCTGATGTTCATGATGAAGGCAAACTGGCAGAGGCAACCCAATGGTGAGATCCTCATCAGGGAGGAGAACAACAACAACAACAACAACAACAACAACAACAACAGACAAGAGGAGTGAGATAAACAAAGTGTAAACAAACTAGTGTAAACAAAGTCTGCCAAGGAATGACAAATGACAACAGTTAGAATTTGTGTGAAATACAAATACAATTCATTTGTAATTTCAGATAACTGGAGTGTGAAGATATTTCTTTGTGTGCATTTGAAGTTTACATGTCGTAACTGTGACTTGCAAGTGCAACTGTGTTCAGACAGCCCAGCGACAGGAGAGGAGATTTTACATTTTCCCCTCATAGGAATATCCAAATAAACCACAAGCAGCGTGACAATGCCTGTTTAAGCACACAAACAATATGTACACACGTTTAAGCAAAGTCCAATTTACATAGCCTTCGGTGTGTGTAGCCTACAGCTATGAAAACACACACACACACACACACACACACACACACACACACACACACACACAAACACACACACACACACTATGTAACACTTACGGAAATGCAATATACTTCTTGGGATAAAGGAAAATAAGACTATGCCCTTCTTTATTTCCTCTCAAATTTAATTAATACAAACACTTTTAGTTATTTGCCCTGTGCAATTCTGACACTAGCAAACTAATGTAAATATTCACTCAACATGTCTTGCAGCACTGAAGTGCTATAGCAGCGAATCAGAGCACAGCTCATTATCATAGGTGGAAAAACAAGGTGCTTTACTCTAGGGCTTTTTGAATAGGTTGCATATAGTGTTGTTAAGGTCTCCTTGGACCGTTTTCAGCCCAGCTAAAGTTACATACCATCTTTGTAGACCTCTTTGCTAGAAATAGCATATAGATGTATGGCAGGGCACCTTTAAGAAACAGGCTGGCTAATTAAACAGCCGGTCACAGCTGCTAGATGTGCTGCTGTACAGATAGAACCAAAGGCTTTGCCATTAGCCTGCCTTTAACATGACATGAATATGAAAATGCTAGTGAGGGACAGTGGAACATTAGCTTCCCTCACAGCTGGCTGGATGCTTGTCCCAGACAGACAGACAGACAGACAGGGAAAAGCTGGAGCAGGCACCTGCTCTGCCTCATGACATTACATAATGCACTACCAAGTCCAGCCAGTAGGTGGCAGTGTTGTCACACTAACAGAATCTTATTCTGTGTTTAGGATGCATCATGCCACCCCTCCTCAGGAAGCTAGAACCATTTCCCTCTATCTGTCCGAGTGGCATTTGTCCTGTCCTTCTGCCAGCCTCTTCTGTGCAATCAGTATGAATAGCCTACCACATGGCCAGAGCTGAGCTGTGAACACTCTCTCTCACCCCCACATGGCCAGAGCTGAGCTGTGAACACTCTCTCTCACCCCCACATGGCCAGAGCTGAGCTGTGAACACTCTCTCTCACTCCCACATGGCCAGAGCTGAGCCGTGAACACTCTCTCTCACTCCATGGCCAGAAATGAGCCGAGAACTCTCTCTCACTCCTCCATGGACAGAGATGAGCAATGAACACTTTCTCTCACTCTCCACTGGTTCATGCAAATTAGACAGTTGTGGAACAGTTGGAGTAACGTTATCAATGTTACTTGTGAGTGTGAGTCTACTATCTTGTGAGTGTGTGTCTACTATGTGTTCCTATGGGGTGGGTTAATCTAGGACAGACTGAATCCCAAGGCCCCCCTAAGTCCTGAACCCTCATAGCCCTGACTAGCATGAATCAGCAAACCAGTAAGTGAAATCATGCTGGTTAAAGGCTCAGGAGTTGTAACGTGAGAGAGAGGGACAGAGACCAATTGTGTGTGAGAGAAAGAGAGTGACAGATTAAAGAGAATGAAAAAGATGGAGAGAAAAAGAAAGAATGGTAAAGTGAGAGAGATGAGGAGGACTGATAGAAAGAGATGGGGTAAGAGAGGAGGTGACAGACAAAAAGAGAATGAGAGAGAGAGAACAGGGGAGAGGTGAAAGAGAAGAGAAAGGGCTTCGTGTGTGAGAGAGAGAATGACTGCAAATGAAAGAAAGAGGGAGCTCTAAAGAAACAGAGAAAGCTATGTGGGAAAAGGGTCTTTGGTGCAGAGGCTTCCTCATATCACATTAATGAGCACCAGACTGTCGTCTGTCCTAAAACTCCCCAGCTACAGGCTCAGAGAAGCAGCACATTCACAGGCCTGACATCTCCAGGCACAGGTCTGACTCTGCTCCAGGCACAGGCCTGACTCTGCTCCAGGCACAGGTCTGACTCTGCTCCAGGCACAGGCCTGACTCTGCTCCAGGCACAGGCCTGACTCTGCTCCAGGCACAGGCCTGACTCTGCTCCAGGCACAGGCCTGACTCTGCTCCAGGCACAGGCCTGACTCTGCTCCAAGCACAGGCTGCCTCAGCCCCACACCAACACACCCATGTAGAGGATGCTACTCACACACTCAATATGCAGATTACCATTACCACAGCCAAACCACAGAAGCTGACACTGTACACGCTAACATTGTACATGCCATGCTAACATTACAACAGCCAAACCACAGAAGCAGACACGGTACACGCTAACATTGTACACACTCACATTACATACGCTGACATTAGCACAGCCAAAACGCACAAGCACACAATGCTGAGTTGCAAATCCTAACACACACAATATACATACATGGATGCTAACACTAACACACCCAAGATGCAGGTCCGAAATCACACAACACACAGTGACACTAACATTAAATCCTATATGCAAATCTGAACACACATATGCATGAATGCAAACACTAACACGCCCAAGATGCAAATCCAAACACACACTCACACTATTAGGGTGACCAGATATTCAAGATCTCAAACCAAAGACACTCAATCAGGACACTCAAAAGTGGAACTGTCCTGGTCAAACTGGGAAGTCTGGTCACCCTAATTGACAACACACATGGACACACAACACACATGGACACTAATGCTTGCACGTCTAAGATACAGATCTGTAGGCGCTACAATGCCACAATCCCCACTTCCCTATACCAAAGCAAACAAATAAACAAACAAACTTCCCTATACCAAAGCAAACAAATAAACAAACAAACTTCCCTATCCCAAAACAAACAAACAAAAAGTTGAGCAGCAACATCCAAGTCACACCACTGGCATTACAGCTAGAGTGTAGCAGTGTACACAATCCTTCTCCCTCGATTTCTATCTTTCTCTCTCTCTCTCTCTCTCACACACACACACACACACACACACACACACACACACACAGTCTCTCTCTCATGATCTCTCTCTCTCACGCTATCTCTCTCTCTTTCTCACACACACACACAATCTCTCTCTCTCTTTCTCACACACACACACAATCTCTCTCTCTCTTGCACACGCACAATCTCTCTCTCTCTCTCTCTCTCACACACACAATCTCTCTCTCTCTCTCACACACACACACAATCTCTATCTCTCTCTCTCACACATACACACAAACACACAGGTGTAACACGTTTCTATCAAATGATTGTGGACCAGCATCACCTAATTGTTTGTTTAAGCATAAGCATGTTCCTTCAGAATGAGCATGGTCTCCAAGGAGGTATAGGACAGGCAGGATTAACTTCTCAGCACCTCTGGAGGGAAGCCAGTGGCTGGTATTTGTGCAGCTGGTTTGGGAGTGACACACTCAACCAAATGGCTCACAAGCATTCTAAATTTGAAAAATTAGATGATGCACAAATATTTTTCTGATGAACATTGAACATATTGAAATAACATCTTTCAACATAGTACATTTTCAGATATTTTTAATTATTTATGCATCATTTTGTATCTTCATGGTCATTTCTTAAGATTGCAGGAATGCTTGAAATGACATTTAACAATCCTTCAAACATGTCACAATGAAAATAAAACCTGGTATACTAATTGAGACTAAATGATGACCCACCCTTTGTGTCTCACAATAACATTTAGGAATCCATCTTAATTCTATCAGAAAAAAGGTGAAAAGCCCTTCCCTGCCAAATAAAACCAACTTGACTAACATAGGCTGGTTTGAGATGGTTTCAAATGGTCTGACCTGTTAATACCAGCTTCTCACACCAGCATAACCAGCTGATCAATGTCCAGTTTGACATACTGGGCATACTGGTTTGACCACCTTAAGTTATGTTGGACATGTTGGCGTGACCAGCTTGTTAGCCTTAATCAGCTTGTCTAGCCGGTGGCCCAAACAGCACAAAACAGCACCTGATGTCACTATGTAGGTGAGGCCTACGCCCCCATTTGCTGTAGACTAAGCCCTGATGAACATCTAGTGAAGGGTCAAAACAATCTGGTTTTTAAACATGAACAAGCCATTTAACAAGGCATTTAATTCCTTCCTCATTGTCACATTTTGGAGTGCCTGGATTAACTGTTTTTTGTTTCAATGCTTTCCAGTGTGTTCAAATGAACCTATTGCATCTTTTCATACCTGTCTGCTGTTGTTTCCCTCTCTTTGTGTTTACTTCTTCCTCTGTGTCTGCAACTGTGTGAACTCACTTGTCAGAGTCAGACAGTGTGCATCACTTGTGCTTCTGTGTTCTTAGATCTGCACAGACAAGGGAGACAGAAATACTGTTTGCAAGACTTCCTGTTTTGACTTCTTTGTGTCCTTGTTTTCTTTCTGTTAGACATCTTGATAGTTCCAAATGTGGGCACATTTCAAATAGTCACTCGCAAATAGCAGGTGGAGTTTTTAGACTGTGGATGAAAAAATATTTTTACACATTTGACAAAATATGGAGTTTATTTTCTAAATTCACTCAAACAAAATTTCAAAGGAAACCTTCTCCTAATACCTGGAGGTTAGGTAAAATGCCTAGTCTTCCAAAAGATATAGCACCCTCTAGTGTTTTGGAGGCCTCATAGCAAGTAGCACCTTTCCACTCATATGAACACTCAAATCACTTTAAAATTAGCCTCTCATTCACCATTCACACTCACACTCACACACCAGTAATGGAGACTGCCATGCAAGGCACCACCCTCCAAAGGAGCAGTTTGGGGTTCAGCAACCTGCTCAAGGACACTGTCAGGATTTGTGTTAAAATAAGCTAAGCCAAAAGTCATGAGATTAATGTGAACATACTGTGTGTGTGTGTGTGTGCGAGTGTCTGTGTGTGTGTTTTCTAATTTGTCTGCAGTTGTGTGGTTGTGGAACGGATGTATTAAATGAGATTTCTTGTCTGGGTGTGTTTATTTCTGCTGCTGTGTCTGTGTGAACTCGTCTGCCAGACAGTCAGGAGTGTGAATCACTTTTAGATCAACAGCTGCAAAAACTCCTCAACTGACTTTCTCAGTTGCTAACCACAGTATATTTCTAGAATAGTAATTCAGTTCAGTGTGACTGACTTATTATGCGATACTGGAACAAAATGTACAGTTACAAACTGCAC
>JAIFZK010000163.1:1597500-1607500 GCA_027481765.1 Tenualosa thibaudeaui | reverse complement strand
TTATTTTGCTACCATCATGTGACTGAGCAGACTACACTACTGATGTGTACTGTGACTGAGATGAATTTGGCCCCATCCTGAATCCTACCAATGTGTTTGAGATGAATAATTAATATATTGTATCTTATATGTCTTTGCAAGGTTTCATTCACACCACTGCCAGCTACTCTTTCCTATTTCATCTGGGCATGACCCTTTAGTGTGACCTTTTCACCTTTAGACACCTGTGGATCACTATTTGATCTGGGCATGACCCTTTAGTGTGACCTTTTGACCTTTAGACACCTGTGGGTCACTATTTCATCTGGGCATGAACCTTTGGTGTGACCCTTTGGTTAGCTGTGTGTGTGTGTATGTGCGTGTGTGTTTGTGTGCCTGAAGCATTACACGTGAATGTTTGTCAAATTGATGACAGGCTGGCTAATTAGTGATAAATGAGGCATGCAAGGACACACACACACACACACACACACACACACACACACACACACACACACACACAGAGAGAGAGAAAGAGAGAGAGTGAGATACTAGATAGTCTCACTAGTCAGACAGATTTGTTTGTTTTAGGACTATTTAATAACTGAAAGAGCATGAGTCATTGATCAGTACAGTTTACATTAAGAATCAGCAGAGCTGGATTTTGACAGTAATGTGTTTGTGTGTGTGTGATTTGGAGAGTAACTCGATGGTGTGTATGTAAAAGCCCGGATAACGTGTGTGTCTGTGTGTGTGTGTGTGTGTGTGTGTGTGTGTGTGTGTGTGTGTGTGTGTGTGTGTGTGTGTGTGTGTGATTTGAACAGTAACTCAGACACCATGTTAACATGTCAGAGATGGCTGCTGGGTGATAGCTGTACTTACCCTATGTGTGTGTGTGTGTGTGTGTCTGTGTGTGTGTGTGTGTGTATGTGTGTGTGTGTCTGTGTCTGTGTGTCCATGTTTGCTGTTGTGCAGTGCCTGTCAGTGGGAGGGTCTTTCTCATGGTGTTGATGAGGAAGCTGCTTCTGGGAGTTGGAGTTTGCTATTTCATGGCAAGTGACTTAAGGAAGAGCAAATGATGCAACCAGACGGTAACAAAACTGTGTGTGTGTGTGTGAATCTGTGTGCGTGTGTGTGAGAGTGAGTGTGTGCGTGAGTGTGTGTGTGAGAGTGAGTGTGGGTGTGAGTGTGTGTGTGTCTGTGTGTGTGTGTATGTTTATGTGAGTGTGTGTGTGTGTGTGTGTGTCTGTGTGTGTGTATGTTTATGTGAGTGTGTGTGTGTGTGTGTGTGTGTGTGGCTGAAAGAAGGGCCAGCTGAACATCACACTCTTTCTCTGATCAGCCCCCTTCAAAGAGGTGTAGGTCACAGGGCGCCCCTCTCTTTCACTGTCTCTCTATCTTTCACTACCTTTCCCTCTATCTCTCTTTCACTGTCTCTCTATCTTTCACTACCTTTCCCTCTATCTCTCTTTCACTGTCTCTCTATCTTTCACTACCTTTCCCTCTATCTCTCTTTCACTGTCTCTCTATCTTTCACTACCTTTCCCTCTATCTCTCTATCTATCTTTCTCTCTCTTACTTCATCTTTCTCTCTCCACTCTCTTGTTCTTCTATCTCCCCCTGTCCCTCTCTTATATTATCTTGTTTTTCCTTCATCCTTTTCTCTCTCTTACTTTCTCCTCTCTCTCCTTGTTCTCTCCCTCTCTCTCTCTTTCTCACAATCCCCATCTCTCTCTCTCTCAACCCTTTCTGAACACCATATAGCACCCTCGTAGTGTTTCTCTTGATGAAACCCTTGCACTGTTTCCTTGAGGTCTCCAGATAAACAACTGAATTTTGGAGGTCATGAGACTGATTATCCTGCCAGCTGACGTGTGTGTGTATGTGTGTGTGTGTGCATAATAACTGAAATGGATGTTTGATTTTGGGAGATGCTCCTCTCATAGTGATTATAGTGATAGGCCATGTTAGGCCCAGTGGTGTGCGTGTGTGTGTGTGCATGTGTGTGTGTGTGTGTGTGTGTGTGTGCATGTGTGTATGTGGGACTGTGATCATTACTCTTGCGTCACTCACACCTTGTTCACACATCACATCAGGGAGCCGTCCGTCCTGTGTAACTGCATGCTGATTGGATGAACCATGCATAGACTCGGTGGCTGAGCAGTTCTTCAGGCGTCGTCGTGGAAACTATTAAATGAAGTTATGAAACATATGGTATAGATCTTTGTGCCTAAAGCAGTTTCTTCCTGTGTCTGTCTCTGTGTAAGTGTCATTTTAAAACATCTGGTGCTTTGAAACTTCTGGTTATTTGAAGTGTGTGTGTGTGTGTGTGTGTGTGTGTGTGTGTGTGTGATTTGAACAGTAACTCAGACACCATGTTAACATGTCACAGATGCCTGCTGGGTGATAGCTGTACTTACCCTGTGTGTGTGTGTGTGTGTGTGTGTGTGTCTGTGTGTGTGTGTCTGTGTGTGTGTGTGCCGTCATATTAGTCAAAGGAGGCATGGTGTATGTGCAAAGGCAGTATCACATCTATGAGAAACAAACCTGTTTATTTTTCACCCACACAGGCTGCTGGAGGAGCTGAGTAATCAATTTGTGCTGGACATTGTGTGTGTTCAATCATTTAGCAGGCCGATGCCATCTCAGTATACACACACACACTCTCACACACACACACACACACACACACAGTGGAGGTTCCCCAGGTGTGGAGAGGTCCTAACCTCAGTGTATACACACACACACACACACACACATACACACACATAGTAGAGGTGTCCCAGGTGTGGTGATGTCCTAACCTCAGTGTATACACACACACACACACACACACACACACACACACACACACACACACACATAGTGGAGGTTCCCCAGGTGTGGAGAGGTCCTAACCTCAGTGTATAAACACACACACACACACACACACACACACACACACACACACACACACACACACACACACACACACACACACATAGTGGAGGTGCCCCAGGTGTGGAGGTGCTCCAGGTGTGGAGAGGTCCCAGGTGTGGAGGTGCCCCAGGTGTGGAGAGGCCCCAGGTGTGGAGAGGCCCCAGGTGTGGAGGTGCCCCAGGTATAGAGAGGCCCCAGGTGTGGAGGTGCCCCAGGTGTGGAGAGGCCCCAAGTGTGGAGGTGCCCCAGGTGTGGAGAGGCCCCAGGTGTGGAGAGGCCTAAAGCTTTCTAAACGAGGCAAACATGTCTAGCTCCATTCACATAATAATATGAAATAAAATTATCATGTTTGTTAACAATAATCTACTTTTCTGGTTGTTTGTTTCTTTCTTTTGATAAGCAGTGCTCTTTTAAAATGAGCTGGACCCCCCGCAGCAAACCTGATGGATGATCTGAGGATGGTGTGAGGGCCATAGACTCCCTGTGATGTATCTCAGGTGTGGAGAAAGAAAGAAAGAAAGAAAGAAAGAAAGAAAGACAGTTGGAGGGTAAAAGCCCAGAAGAGTGAGCAAACATAAAGAATCACACCAGGCCGTGTGTAAGAAGTATATAACCAATTGTATTCCCCTCTGATAATGTACACATATTTAGATTCAATTCACTGAACACTTTACAATAACAGTTAGAGAGAACAGGAAGTTACTGGGAGAAGCATGTGTGCCATTGGAGTGGGAAGAGTTGGGGGTGGGTCATGGTGGGAAACAAAAAAAAGACAGAGACAAAACAATTGAGATAGAAGAAAAAAGGAGAGAGGGAGAAGGAGAAAGAGAGTAGGTCAGACGGGCGGAGTGGAAGAAGGAAAAGAAAAAAAAGGAAAGAAAACAATAACAAACAAGAAGAGGAAACAGAATCAGGAGTGGGACAGGAAGTGACCCGTGGGTGGTTACACACATGGAAAAGAAGAGACAGTTTATGGTGGTCTAATGGGATGGTTTAAGGGGGTCTAATGAGACAGGTTTGAGCCTTTGCAAACCACATTACAGTGAACACACTTTAAGAAACCAAGGAGGAAAATTATAAAAATAACAAGAAGGAAATATAAAGTTTGCTGTTTCCCAGAATTAGCCATTTCAGTATATATTTTTTAAAACTCCAAACAGGGATGTTTATAGGGAAAACACTTTTCTTTTTTTTTCAGTGATGGGATGATTCAAATATTTAGACATTTCACAAACTTTTTTTAAGTTTTTTCTTTTCTTTTCATGATACAGTTTAGTTCTTTTAATAGAGTCAAGAAAATCAAATACTAGAGTTCACTTGAACAGCAGCAACAGCAAAAGAACCAGCATCTTTGTCAGCAGATGCTCAAGTGTGTGTGTGGACAATATCCGTATGTGTATGCTAATGTGTGTATATATGTGAGTGTGTATATATGTGTGTGTATGCGTGTGTGTATGTATGAGTGTGGGTATGTATTTATAAGTGTGGGTGTGCTTGGTTCTTTCCACTGCAAGGGTCCAGTGGTTCACTCCTATTGTGCTGTCCACTGTGTCGACGGCGGATGATGAAAGAGGTGGAGTGTCAGCCATCTTGAGATGCCCTAGGATAGGTGAGTCTCTTTCTCCTCCAGGAGAGTCTCATTTTCAGCAGCCCGGCTGAAGCACATCCCCCGTCTCCTTCTGGGACGCCCAAAGACAGGGACCGAGATGGGGGTGGAGGGGAGGGTATTTGGAATGGGAAATTAAAAAACCAGACAGACGTCGGAACCGAAAACAACCAACCAACAGAGACACTAGTATCCTGGTTGTCCTTGCAGTTCAAGCTGAAAGATATTCACTATACACACATACACACACAGACACATACACACCAAAACAGACACACACATGCACACACACACACACACACACACAAGCATTCACACAGACACTCATGCACACACACACACACACACTCTGACAGGTGGTCCAACTAGAGTGGGAGTGAGAGGGGGAAAGGAGATGACTGGACAAGCTTTCTGGAACATTCCAAAGTCCATCTTCAAGTGCCTCTTCCCATCAAGCATCTCTCGTCATTCTTCCCATTAGTGTTTGCTGCTATTGTCTATACATGGATATATTCATATAGAACTGAGTCATTTGCGGCTTTAAGGATTACTATTTTTTTCATTTTTTAAATTCATTTTTCTTATTTTCTGGTCTCATTTAATGGGGTGGACAGGCGAGTCTGAGTCCGTCCAGATGACACATAATCAGCTGACTGGAAAGGAAAAAGACGATCAAGAGCAGTTTGGCCATGGAGACTGAAAGACTGAAAGTTTTTTTGGCGGCTGAACGCATCATCCATCACTTCAGCACTCCTGCGTCACTAGTTGTCATGGTGATTCTCGCTGTCTCTGTTTGTTTGCATGTTTGCTTGTTTGTTTTGTTTTGTTCTGTTTGTTTTTCCCCAGAGTAAAAACAGTTAGAGTCTCTTTTTCAGTGATGAAAACACTACATGCTTGACACAGCCGCTGAGCGCCACTCACAAAGAGAGAACGAGAGCAGGTGAACTTAAGAAGGGTGAGAGAGGAGAGAGAGAGAGATGGAGAGGAACGAGGGAGGGAGGGAAAGAAATAAAGAAAGTGAGAAAGAAAGAGAGAGAGAGTTTCTTTGAGAGGCAGTTCAACCCTGAATACTGTGATCAGAGTAGCTGGCGTATTTGACACAGAGTTGTACTGGCAGTATTTAACGAGACAAGGTTTAGCCGTACGGCTTGGCTTCCTGGTAATGCCTTCAGTAATAACTGGACTTGAAATTTCGTGATTTAATTCTCTTTCCCAAACTCGAAATCAGTCATTATGATTCATTCCCTGTCCTGGGACTAAATCACCTAATGAATTCAAGCCCCCCCCCCCTCCCCCCCGCCAAATCTTCCATTCTTGAATCATGCATCACTTTAGTGGCAAGTAAATGCTGTTTGACAGACACTGCCCCATGTGGTCTTATACTGGAACTGCAGGAACACGTTACGGCTCTTGGCACATACAGGCATTTAAACAATGTGTTTGGTGGCATCTTTGCTATCCTCAGAGTTAGCTAAGACTTTATAAACCCATGACTATGAAGGTTTTGCTATGAGATTCCATTCTAATTGCTATCCAGCATTAGCATCCAATTGAGATGCACTTGGGACAAAGGCTAGTTATTCATTGCTAGCTTTCATTGCTAATGTTGGTAGAAAACAGCCAGTCACTGGAGATGGTTGTAGACGACAGCTAACTAAGATGTAAATCAAATAAATACTTGATGTGACAACGTTGAAATGTTAAAGCCTATCTGACCCAACACCCACTCTCTCAACTCTCCTCTCTCAATCCACCTCTCTCTCTCTTTTCCCCTGCCATCTCTCTCTCTCTCTCTCTCTCTCCAGTGTCTGGTCTTCAGACGTAGTACTCCTTGTCCTTGTTCTTCTTGTTTTTGGTGGCGGTCTTGGCCGTGCCCGACTGCTTCTCCTTCACCAGCGTGCCGTTGCTCTGCGTGGCTGAGTTGCTGATGTAGTTGCGGCTCTGGTCCACCTGGTAGGAGCCCTCGTCGCGGTTGCGGTACTTGTACATGGCGTAGAGGAGGATGAGGATGCAGAGAGCCGCTGCCGCCACAATGCCCACCACCATGCCCGTGGTGCTGCTGGACTCTCGGATGACCTCAACGGCGCCGGGCGGACCTCGATCCGGCGAGGACGGATCTGTGGTGGGAACATGAGGGAAGTTGGGTGGATGCGTGACACCGAGAGGTGGGGGGCGGCCCCCGGTGTTGTCTGGGTCGGGGGATCCAGGGGCAACAGGGGGGAGGAGGACTTGCCCGCGGGTGTTCATCTTCCCCGCGGGCCCGCCGGGTTTAAGCCGAGGACCTAGCTGCTCTGGGTTGGCTGTGGGCGTTGAGGAGAAAGGGGGACGGTGGTGTGGTGAGTCGGGGACATTGTTGCTGTTGCCAGGCGGCAGGGGAGGGGGGCGGGAGATGTGGCGGTCGCGGGGGTTTAGCTGGACCCCCCCTTCGGCCGCCACGGCAGGGGGAGGCGGGGGGAGGATGGTGCGGTCGGTGACGAGGGGCGAATTTTTGTTATAGTCCTCGTCATCTGACTCCGTCATCTCGCCAGAGCCGTAGGCCGACACCTCCACCGCCTCGTCGCAGTCCTCCTGGTCCAGTGGACAGGGCGGCCGCACCCCATTGGGCAAGGTCAGGGACTCTTTGGTGGTTTCCAGCAGGGTGAGGAAGGGGCGGAAGGTGGGGGGTGGGGGGAGAACAGGGAAGCGGGTGGCGATAGAAGGGGGGTCGAGGGAGTCCACTGTGATAATGGGCAACACTAATTCACCTCCTAGGACAAGAAAGAGAGAGGGCGAGAGGGAGAGAGCATTAGACACTGGCCAAGTTTGGTGTCCTTTAGGAACACAACCAAAAGAAAAAGTAACAGCTAAAATAAAATTAAAAAAACAACATCAACACAGCTCTAGGCATTATTAGAACATCACTTAAGACTTCAAATGAGGTTAGTCATATAGTCATAGAGTTATCTCACCATTTGTTAGTGTCTACATGTCTACAATGACTAATTAGGAAGCTTCTCTGAGTCTAATCCATCAGGTGTAAAGTACAGGTACACAGGTTTAGCTGATAGCTGAAGTTGATTGTAGCTACTAAATGACAATCAGTTAGCTGCTCTGTCTCTGACTTTCTCACTTCTCAGACCTAGCCAGTAAACACTAATGGATAAGTACAACATCTAAACAGGAAGCTACAGATATGAGTTTAATAGCTCTATACAAACTATGGCTACAACCCTAGGAGACTGTCTGTTCTCACTGTCTGTCTGTCTGTCTGTCTGTATGCGTGTCTGTCTGTCTGTCTGTCTGTATGCATGTCTGTCTGTCTGTCTGTTTGTCTGTCTGTCTGTATGCATGTCTGTTTGTCTGTCTGCCTGACTGTGCCTGCCTGTGTGTCTGTCTGCCTAACACCTCTTTGAGACTGGATGGGTTAAATGTAATAGCAAAACCTCTTTGAGACTGGATGGGTTAAATGTAATAGCAAACCACGGAGTTCAGGTCACTTACATCGACAAATTGGCCGCATGATTTTTGCATGAAAAAAAAAATTACAAAAAGAAAGCTGTGTAAGATTGTTCTCGGAGAGAGAGAGTGAGAAAACAACTTTCCCCCCATTTTGTTGAATAAAAAAATCAAAAATAAAATCATAACTGTCATATTGCACTGCGAAGTCAATATCCTAGAGTTATACCCCCCCCAGACACCCCCCCCCCCCCCATAACATGTAAGGAAACCAACTACATTGCCTATTTAGTTCAGTCCTAATACAATTCCTCTAACATACAGGTATATAAACTTTAGAAACCTGGTAGTTAACCTTGGCACCCTTGAAGTCCCCATCAAAATCTAGTCCCCGCAAAGATATAAAAACCAACACGTAACACCACAGAACATGACTTTAAACCCACAGCATGATTTACCCAGCTAAAATAAACCATACATTTATTTCCCAAATGTTAGATAGTTGCCCTTTGCTGGCATTTGGCTTCATGTGAAATTAATCTATTTATTTATCTCCTCTCAACCAGTCCACAAGGGATATAGTGTCATGTTTTGGCATGAAAATGAATACTGCCAGTTTTTCAGCTTAAAAGTTATTCATTTCAATAGGGTGGCAATGCGGTTAGCAGCACAATGACATTGTAAGGTTAGAGATAAGAACATGTTACAGTCAGACATTAACAGTACAGCATTTCTCAGGTGCATTTTTCATGGAGAGTAGAAAGTTCTAATAATAAATAAATCATTTAACTTTGACTTCAGACATTTTCCTCATGTTGTTTTTATACAAAAGTATCCAGTCAAGAAAAGATAACCCATGAGCTATGTCTGTTCACATCTCCCTTGTCCTACTAAAAACATCACTGTAAGCCATTTAGTTGTCGATGAGGTGAATATCTAAGAAGGGGTGTTTACCGTGTGTGTGTGTGTGTGTGTGTGTTGGGGAAGGGGGGTTAACAGGCCAACCGTCAACATCTCAAGACATTTGTTACCTCATATGTATGTGTGTGTGTGTGAGAGAGAGAGAGAAAGTGTGTGTGTGTGCATATTTCTGGAATGTCTGTGGACTTTAATATCTCAAACAAATGGGGACACAAAGAAAAAATAACATCATAAGCCTGGAAAGATGAAGTGGTATTGCTGGAGAAAGAAGGTTAGTCTCTGGTTAGACATCCCTCCCTCCCTCCCTCCATCCCTCCATCCCCACATCCCCTCAGCCCCAGAAAACTGTGTAACCATGGAAACAACTGGGAGATGGCTCAGTGAGGCTCTGTGTGTGAGGGAACAGAGGAAGAGGAAGAGAGGAAGAGAGGAAGAGGAAAAGATAGTGAGAGAGGAAAGGAAAGAGAGATTGAGAGAGAATAAGAGAAAAGAGGGAGAGGGAAAGAGACTGAGTGAGAGAGAGGGAGGGAGAGAGGGAGGGGGAAGGGGAAGAGAGGGACCCAAAGAGATGGAGAAAGTTAGAAAATGTAGGTTAGAGAGAGAGAGAGAGAGAGAGAGAGAGAGAGCAGAGCAATAGGGAACAGATTCAGTGATGCTGCAGAATAAGAGACAGAGAGACAGAGAGACAGAAAGAGAGAGAGAGAGACAGAGAGAGAGAGAGAGAGAGAGAGAGAGAGAGAGAGAGAGAGAGAGAGAGAGACAGAGAGACTTTTGAAAGCTTAGTAAGGAGAAGAGTCTGGTCACAGACACACACACACACACACACACACACACACACACACACACTTCCTGATTTTTCATCATTATTATCATAGTTATTATTATTATTGGCTATAACCTGCTCTAAATGATGTAAGTGTGTATATGTGTGTGTGTGTGTGTGTGTGTGTGTGTCTGTCTGTCTGACACTCTGCTCTGAGACTCCTTTTCCTCCCTCTGTCTCTCTGAGGTTCAGAGCAGAAGCAGGGGGCATGTCAGTGTAAGTGGCCTGCTCTCCTTCCCTATCAAAGGAAACCCACAATCTGACTAGCAGCAGGGGGCTGCAGACAGTCAGAGGAGACCAATCAGCAGAGGGCTTAC
>JAIFZK010000163.1:1575000-1585000 GCA_027481765.1 Tenualosa thibaudeaui | reverse complement strand
AAAGAGGAAGACTATGCTGTCCGCTAAGTTGCGGCCAGCTGTTTTACATAAAGAGGAAGACTATGCCGTCCGCTAAGTTGCGGCCAGCTGTTTTACATAAAGAGGAAGACTATGCCGTCCGCTAAGTTGCGGCCAGCTGTTTTACATAAAGAGGAAGACTATGCCGTCCGCTAAGTTGCGGGCAGCTGTGAATGATAGGGGGTGATGTGTGGCCGTGTCCGATTGTGCTGAAAGCTTCTTTGGCAGGCCTGGCAGTGAAGTGCCTAGTCCATCACACCACTTCTCTAATGACCGGGGGCATTTCCATAATGGCAGCTCGTCCAATTAAATGCTGCTCAGCGTGTAAAATGGATTTCCACGGCCCTCTTGTTTTAATCACAGCCTGGCTGAGAGCAGCCCTGTCATTAGGAAATGTAAACAGGGCCATCAGGAGAGGTGTTGCGTTTGTCACTCAGAGAGAGGAAGAGGGAGAGAAAAAGAGAGAGACAGAGGGATGAGACAAAAAAAACGACACAGCATCTGAGAGCAGAAAGCAGAGTAGAGACATAGAGAGAGTCATTTCTCCGTTATGGTGCCTTCCTGAGAGCATACAGGTCATTTTCAGCACATAGCCCCAGTTTTAATTGAATCCACACCGCAAATGATGTCCCATCACCTCCGAAGCGCTCTGTTATGTCTGCGCTGAGTGGTGTCACTGGGTGATTAACCTGGACTTCTTTAGCCTACTCTACACTGCACATCTCAGGACCATTTCCATCCTAGTAAAGCTGGCTGTTAGACACATACAGTGCTGGCCAGCAGAGTTATTATATAGGAATAGCTGTGCATGCACATATAGACAGGAAGCTACATATAGTATGCTGAGTCACAATGGCTACCAGAGTGACTAGCAGGTACCGTGATATGCTATATCACACGGCAGATAGGACAGAAGCTACATATGCTAAATGTTACAGACTGACGTTGTCTCACCTCACTGACATGTTTAAAAGATTACACATGCAATTTATTAAAATATATCATACTGGCTAGCAGGCAGCCAACATTAGTGTGCCACATCATATGGTGTGATGGTGTCTAGCAGATACAGTGCTGTGCTATACCATACAGCTTATAGATCTGAAGCTGTATAAGTGTCATAATGGCAAGCACAACAGCTAGCAGGTGTAGTGTTGTGTTCTACCAGACAGCCTATAGACTAGAAGCTTCGTCATATGCTAAATGTGGTTAGCATAGTGGCTAGCAGACACTATAGCCTACCACCAGGGTTGGAAGCCCATAGCTATGGAGCAACACATGGATTAGCTGGTCTCTACACGCCAACTATTGGTGCATTACTGGCTGGATTAGAGGACAGTGAAACTCCTGGCATCAGTAGCCTCTGTCAGTGCACCAGTAGCCTCTGTCAGTGCACCAGTAGCCTCTGTCAGTGCACCAGTAGCCTCTGTTAGTGCACCAGTAGCCTCTGTTAGTGCACCAGTAGCCTCTGTTAGTGCACCAGTAGCCTCTGTCAGTGCACCAGTAGCCTCTGTTAGCGCACCAGTAGCCTCTGTTAGCGAAGTGATGGTCTCTGTTAGTGCATTGCTCCTCAGCTGCTTAAATAGCCTACTGGTTTAAAGAAGTGACTGGCACTGAGGTTGTTGCCGAGGGATGATGCAAGCCTCTCCTCTGCACACAGACTAATGGGTGCTGCTGCGGCCCATGTGGAAAGGCCATGTTGGTTTAATTAAGCACACCGTCTCCCACTTAACCGAGCCCAGCATGGCTAGACGGGAGTCGCAGCTCTTTGGTGGAGTTTCGCTGTGGGCAAGTGAGTGCAAAAGAATAACTAAACAAAAGAGAGTCTGAATCCCCAGAAAGCAAACAACTCCAGTCCAAAGGCTAACTCTTAATTAGCTGCTACTTGATCGAGGTGACTAGACAGAAGCTTCTCCCTTAAATCAACCATGTCACACTCTCTCTCTGTCTCTCTCTTGCACTCTCTACCAAATCATGCTTTAGACACAAATAGTAATTATAACCCTATATTTAGAGAGAAGGGCCACATCTTTTCTTCTCTAATGGACAAAAGGTACATGTTAAGACAAGAGAGAGACAAAAAAGAGAAAATCAAGGGAAGTTTATTTATATCGTGCATTTCATACACAGTCGATGAAAAACTTTGTAGTTTGTATTTAAAAAGCAGAAAGAGCCTGCTGATGAAATAGACCTTCAGAGAGAAAACTACCATGTATTGGGTTTCAGCTCTTGCTATGCATGTCATCAGCTGATACTGTATGTGGTAAAAGTAAAGCTCAGTAGAACAGAAGCACTCTTGAGACTTTAGAAGATGCCTCCTTCTTCATGACGACTAGAACTTTGGTTCTCAAATTGGGACCTGGGGATCCCCAGGGGTCCAAGCGCATTTCCAGGGGGTCCGTGAAAAAGTTTGCCCCAAAATAGCATCTAGCATCTAACAGAACAAATGGATATAATCCTGTATGGTTAGATTTGTGTTGCCATCATGGAATTGGACTTGGAATTTTTTCTGCTCCCTGGTCCTATAAATTATGAGAAACTCTGGACCAGAATAACAGGCTGGTATTACTGATACCTGCCATGTTCAGGATAGCTGAATAGAAACATACTCAACTGGCAAATGGAAATCTACTCGACCGGTACCATCTATCAACCGGTACCATCTTGGTAACAGCACCAGTCAAAATATATCTGGTTGTCATCTATTGTCCACCAGGACAAATGGGTAATTTCCTAGAGGAACTAGACACACTGCTTTCCACTATCCCTGAACATGACTGTCCCATGCTTGTCCTTGGTAAAATGAACATCCACTTGCACAATCCAGGCTCTGCAGACTTTCTATCTCTGATGGACTCCTTTGAGTTACAGCGGGTCTTCAGTCCTCCAACTCACAAAGTTGGTGAGGAACTTGATCTCGTTCTTACCAGGCATTGTGCCACTAGTTTGCTGACAGCTACTCCTCTACATTATCTGACCACTACTTTATTCAGTTTAAAGTGTCTCCGGCAGCAACCATCTGCACCTGTTCTCACTGCCTCTTTTTGTCGTAATCTCCGGAATTTATTTCCCATTCACTTTTCCTCCTTGGTGGTGAATGCTTTTCCACCTTCCAGAACTTTCTGTTCTCTTGAGGCTTATAATGCCACAGAGTCACTCTGCTCTAAACTGCTTGGATCGCTTGTGCCCTCTGTCTACCACACCTGCTTGATCCACTTAGTCTCATGCGTGTCTTCACTCAATGTGCAGCAACCTCCGAGTTCCACAAAACTAATAATTTAGCCGACCTAACACATTTCCAGGCTCTGCTATCATCCTTCTCATCCAGTGTCACGTCTGTAAAAAAGGCTGTCTACCATGACAAATTCACAATGACACTGACACCAGGAAACTGTTCTCCACCACCTCTGTCTCCTGCAACCAACCTCACAGCTGGTATTGTTGCTGCATTTTTTACTAACAAAGTTGCAGCATTTAGTAGTCAGTTCTCTAACCCATCTACACAGACTGTCTTTCCCTGCTTCAAAGGTTCCTCCTCCGGGCTTCTCTAAACCAACTGCTTCCTTATCTTCATTCACTCCTCTCTCCAAGGCTGAAGTGTCTAAGCTTCTCAGAGATAGCCGTCCTACTTCTTGTCCTCTGGACCCTATTCCAACCATTCTTATTACAGGCCACAGCCCCTACCATTTTGACAGCAACCGCAGCTCAAAAAAAACTCCCTCGCTCCCATTCAAGTGGAAAACTACTGGCCTGTCTCTCTTCTTCCTTTCCTTTCTAAAACTATTGAACGAGCCATGTTCAGACAGGTCACATGATTTCTCTCTCAGCACAACCTCCTTGACTCCTACCAATCTGGCTTCACAAGTGGCCACACCACTGAAATGGTGCTTCAGTCTGTGACAGAAGCATTAAAAGAGGCCAGACCTGTCAGCAGCATTTGACACAGTCAACGACTGCATCCTACTGGACAAACTGACTAACATGGGCATCAATGGCAAAGTGCACTCCTGGTTTGAATCCTATCTCAATGGGCGGTCATTCAATGCGTCATGGCTAGGGCACACATCTGCGCTCCACCACTTCATGACAGGGGGGCCACAAGGATCTGTGCTGGGGCCCCTTCTCTTTGCCTTGTACATCACCTCAGTGAGCTCGATCATCCACTCCCATGGCTTCTCCTATCACTGCTATGCTGATGATACCCAGCTCTTTCTGTCCTTTCCTCCTGGTGACTCCATGGTGTCAACACAGATCTCTGACTCTGTCTTTCTGACATATCTGCATGGAGAAAGGACATCGCCTGCAACTAAATCTCTCCAAAACTAAACTGCTGGTCCTCCCGGCCAAACAAACCATACATCACATCAGCATCAAGGGTAGACTCCCTATCTGTTACTCCCACCAAGTGGCAAGAAACCTAGGTGTCATGATTGATGACCAACTGACCTTTGAAATTCTGAATACCAGGAATGCACTTAACCTCTTATTCTTAATCTCTCTCTATACTGCACTTTTATTAATACTGCAAATTTTATGTTAGCAATATGCACTCTGTGTTTTTTCACTGTGCTGCAGCTTGAATGGTATCCTCTATTGTACTTTGCTTTGGATAAAAGTGATAATAACAATAAGACATAATAACAGCAATGAAACCATATGTGCACCCCTAATGCAGGATCCAGTCTTCCTTCAGCAACACAGGTACTCTGCAGTTAAGGCTATTTTATTTCAGTGGAACTGATTGAGGGCAAATTGATAGGCACACCTTCTTTTTTTCCCCAAAGCTGACCATAGTACCACCATTACAGGAAATTACACGTTTGTCCATGTGACTCTATGCCACGGTGCGGTTAAATCTGTATCCAGCAAGCTTTCTTGTTATTTTTTATGCTCATGATAGTGGTAATGGTATTAAAATTGCAGGGAAATGGTTCTGGTAACCTCTCTCTCTCGCCCTCTCTCTCTCTCTCTCTCACACACACACATACAGACACATACACACACACACACAGTAGAATCATGACATGATGGTACTGAGATGTGATATTATGAATGGAGCACAACATGAGCAAATACGGTATTATTAAAATATTTTTGTACAATTTCTTTCATGTAAGTCATTACAGGAAATTACACGTTTGTCCATGTGACTCTATGTTAAATCTGTATCCAGCAAACTTTCTTGTTATTTACATTCTACAAAGATAGAACATTGTGACTGGTCCTACCAAGCCTTGGTAGAAGACCTACTAAGCAAAACTATTTGCTACTAATAGATTTCTAGGCTAACAAATGCTCAAACATCTGTTAAAATGAAATCAATCTGCCATACATATACTATGACAGTTTATTGGCCTCAAAGTTTTTTTTCCACAAATGTTTGAACCCCTGGAAGTGTTCCGTTTTCTTCTCATACGTGTGAATCGTATCGGCTGCTTTGCCACAGGTGTGTGTGAGAGAAGATGTTTCAGCTGTGTGTCACATGCATGGCTAAGATGTAAACCAAAAACAGCCCAGACTGATAAAGGCCTCAGGCGCTGCTCAATTGATGTGGAAAAAAAAAAAAGATTTGCTTGCAAAGCACGGTTCTGCTCTCCATTTCTAGTCTCCCTTTACTGATTTGGCTGTGAAAGATGTTTTCTGTTCCCTTTGCACAGATTGGTTATTGAACCTACGGTCTCAGCCCAATTTGCTGTGTGCATATGTTCATGTATGCAATCAGTTTGGCTCCTAATTAAATCCCTTAAAGGGAATCTGGCAACCATGATCACGTCTCAGGCAAGATAAAGAAAGTGATTTATTCATAACAAATGATTGTTGGAAGATCAGCCTGTCCCATGGGACCTCACAACAGAACCACCTCCTTGCATGCTCTGGAGGTTGTCTTTGTTTACTTGTTAATGTTAACATGTTAAGCCTTCTCAGCACAAACAAGCTTATTTTTGTTTACCTGTTAACCATTTTTATTGACAAATGACTTTATGACTTTACTGATGTGGAGCTTCTGGTTTGCTTTGGAAGAGATAGGACAAATGCAAAAGACAATGCAAAAGCTTGTTTGTAAACAGTTTTTAAAATCTCACCTGTGCAACACTGTCCCTCAGATGTGTGTGTGTGTGTGTGTGTGTGTGTGTGTATTAGTCACATCCACCTCATAGTGGCTGAGCATTGCTTGCAGATGCTATTGCTGTGTAGTTAAGTGTGTGTGTGTGTGTATCACACTCACCTATGTAACACTGTCCCTTAAATGTGTATGTGTGTGTGTGTGTGTGTGTGTGTGTGTGTGTGTGTGTGCGTATCACACTCACCTGTGTAACACTGTCTCTTATGGTGGGTGAGCGCTGCTTGCGTGTGGTGGTGGTTGCCATGGTAGTGGTGGTCTCCATGATGGTGGTAGACATGTCGGCAAGGGGCGTGGTGGCGGTGGTATCTGTGGCAACGACCGAGGGCACGTCGCCCACCAGACGCAGGTTGCCCTGCACCTGGACGTTGGGGTTGGCCTCGGCCGCCAGCTTCAGGACCTGCAGGCCGTTGTAATAGAGACCTGACACCTGGCCCTGGAAGTGCCGCCCTTTCTCCCCACCACCGATCTTTATAAACGCCTGGCTGTTAAAGATGGTCAGCTGACGACCTGAGAGAGAGAGAGAGAGAGAGAGAGAGAGAGAGAGGCAGGGAGAGAGGAAAGAGACAGGCAAAAGCATGGAGTCAGAGTGTCTATCGCTCTTGCCACAAGATGTCACAAGTTCATCAGAAACTTTGTCAGCTGTTTTAGGTGGTGTTCATGGTAACACTTGAGATGAGATGAGAGAGAAAGGCATTTCTGTTCTCTGATTGCCCTAATGAAAGAGTGACCTTTGGCCTGGAAGTATAAGGCTTGAGGAAACCTTGTGACATGCCAATCATTTCTCTACTCTGTGAATGACCCACCTAGAACAGAATACCACTGAATTAAATTAAGAAAAAAACACAAACACACAAACAAGCACATGTACACACACACACACACACACACACACACACACACACACACAGACATCGAGGAATAGTGTTTGGGGGTCTTTCGTCTTACATACTTCATAAGTCCTTCCATTAAGCTGTGCCCATCAGGATAAGATTAGGGTCACTATTTGCATAACCTCTCTTCCTCTACTGTGTTACCATGACTACAGAGCAACACAATGCACCCCTTCCACCAACACACACACACACACACACACTCCTCAGCCAGTGCCACTCAGTCTCTCTCCATTAGCCTCAGTTCCCCACAGCTGTGGGAGTCAGACATGCTGGACATACCAATAGGCCCCTTGGAAAGCAGGAAGTGAGTGGCACAGCAGGGTGCTGGGGATTATGGGGTTTGTAGTGTTTCTGGGCTGTGGAGACTCAAGTGACCTAATGGAGTAATTATAGTGTTTGTGGAGGAGAGGGGGGCCCTGGATGGAGTAAATGTGCTTTGGCTTTAACTAATGGTGTGTGTGTATGTGTGTTGTATGTGTGTGTGTGTGTATGTGTGTGTGTGTGAACTGCTTCATCAGTCCCCTGCTGAGAGTAGAACAGAGGCTCAGACACACCAGGTGGTAAGCAGCTACGTGTTTCAGTGTGTTTGAACAATTTGAGTCTGACTGTGTTTGGATGAGTTTGTGTGTTTGTTTTTGTCTCTGAGTGAACGTGTGTGTGTGTGTGTGTGTGTGTGTGTGTGTGTGTGTCTGTGTGTGTGTATCCTTGAGGCATTTTATTATGATAATGATAGGCATTGTGTTCCTACTATTAATCATGTCAGACACACACAAACACAACCTTCTGTTCAATTTGTCACACTGCCTGATCTTATGGCTTTGATGACTAGGATGTGTTGCTGCTGCTGTGTGTGTGTGTGTGTGTGTGTGTGTGTGTGTGTGGGTGTGTGTAGCCATGCTTATGCATGCATGTGTAGATTTATCTGGAGATATTGACTGTATCTCTGTGTATGGGGGAATATGGCATGGCCCCTGGCAGTTGGGTCAGCCCCTTGAGTTGTGGATCTGCCCAAGGTTTCTTCCTAGATTAACTGAACATAAGGGAGTTTTTCCTGCCCCTGTTGCTCTTGGGTGCTCTTGGGAAGCACCACGAGACAACACTATTGTAAAAGGCACTGTATAAATAAAACTGAACAGAATTGAATTGAATATGTGCGCACATATGTACATATGGCTGGCTGTGTGTGTGTGTGTGTGTGTGTGTGTGTGTGTGTGTGTGTGTGTGTGTGTAGATATTTCTTGTCAGCAAAATTCCCTTACGTGGCTGATCTTCATTTTGTGTAACTGTGCATGTGTGTGCGTGTGTGTGTGTGTGTGAGAGTGTTGTGTGTGCGTTTGGGCTTCTTGCCTTCAGTTAAATTGTGTTTGTATGCACTGGTGTATGTGTGTGTTCATAGGTGCATCTCAATACTTCATATCTGAATGTTATCTCTCACTATGTCTCATGTTCTGAATGTTATCTCTCACTATGTCTCATGTTCTGAATGTTATCTCTCACTATGTCTCATGTTCTGAATGTTATCTCTCACTATGTCTCATGTTCTCTAGAGATTATTTGTGGACGTGTCTGACAAATCAGATGGAATGTCAGATGGAATCACTTTGTATTTCTTTATATAAGCGTGTATGCGCTGTTGTGTGTATGTGTGTGTGTGTGTGTGTGAGAGAGAGAAGGTTCTCTGCTTTGTTGTCTGTTCGTTGTCTGCTTTTGTCTTTATGTTTTTTCTTTACCTTGTTTTCCCTGTGTGCATGTAGATGTGTAATGTGTGTGTGTGTGTGTGTGCATGTAGATGTGTAATGTGTGTGTGTGTGTGTGCATGTAGATGTGTAATGTAATGTGTAATGTAACTTTTATGAATAAGTGTTTCCATCTTATGTTTATCTATCTTTGTGTATTTTTTTCTAGTGTTTTATTTGTGTATGTGTGTGTGTGTGTGTGAGAGAGAGAGAGAGAGAGAGAGAGAGAGAGTGTGCATGCAAGTGTTTGTGTGTGTGTAGTTGTTTTACGTTTTCCTGATCTCCTGGGGACCGGCAGCCCATGTGAGGACCAACTCCTCATTATCTCCTCCGGTCTCATCTATACATCATTAGGGTCCATTGCTAGTCAGTAGGGACCCTGTTGTCCCTGGGTTAATGACCACAGTTAATGTGCAGCATATGCACCGCAGACATCACTCCTCAATCCTCCACCACTCCTCTGCCCTTCCTGAACTTTAAAAAAGCCTCATCTGAGTCCGCTACTGAGGGCTCAGGCAGCAGGGGTTTTTGGCCTGCGTGGGCCACCATAGTGATTTAGGTAATAAGGAAAGTGTGAGGGTTGAGATTAGCAGAGGAAAATGGAGCTGGAGATTGAGTGAGACTCGGTACACACACACACACACACACACACACACACACACACACACACACACACACACACTTGGAGAGAGACAGTCAACAAACGTATGCAAATACACACAAACAAATGTGTACGTCCGGAAAAACACAGATATGTGATAGGTTTGGGCTCCCCACATACCACTGTGTTCATCTTCTTGGGTCACCTTGTCCAGAAGTGACTCCAATCAGTGTGTGTGTGTGTGTGTGTGTGTGTGTGTGTGTGTGTGTGTGTCTCAGGGCATCACTCCTCAGTGGGTTAAACCTGATGCCTCTGGAAGACTAGCACTATTGATTAATCATGAGAAACCCCTTAGCAAGCACCTGTTCTGCTGATCTCACATTTCCACATGGGGCATTGCATTACAGGAGGCCCTGACTAAACACACCTCCAGACCTGAGACTGACTGAGCCACAACCAAAATGAGTCACAACTGAAAATTGAAAAAAAGGTCAAATTCAGCACAACTGCTTTTTCGTTTAAATGAAGCTTGAGGTTCACCTGATATCGTGTGAAACACCTAGACACCTCAGTGGGCCAGTAACAATATAGAAACAATTACCAGTGTATTTCAGTCAGTGTATTTTCT
>JAIFZK010000163.1:1550000-1572500 GCA_027481765.1 Tenualosa thibaudeaui | reverse complement strand
CATAATGGGTCAGTAATGCTAACAGTACCAACATAACGGGTCAGTACTGCTTGAAACTGTAGCCACTGCTGGGACTCTGAATTTGGGAACTGCCCCACTGCTCTGGACTACCCCACTGAATAGGCTGGGTACTAATTCTTTGGGTGACATCACTGAATGGACTGGGGACTCATTCTAAGGGCTACTTCACTGAATGGACTGGGGACTCATTCTAAGGGCTACATCACTGAATGGACTGGGTACCTCATGACCAGACTGCTCCACCGCTGGGGCTGGAACCTTATCCTGTGTTTTTTCCCACTACAATGGGCTTGGCACGTATCCTCTGCGCCGTTGAGGCCAGGGTAAGCAGTCAACTACGCCCACAACTGCAGATCTGAGCAAAGCCAGCAGGTGGCGCACATGAGATCACATGAGAAACAGCGCCTGGTACACAGAGCACCTGCAACCACAACCCTGCACTCCCCTCACAGGGGAGAAGGGGGGCTTTAATGCATGACAGCGCCCCACTGACTCTGGGTCAGATGGTGCTTTCCCTTTGATTTCAACCCCCTCTCACATACTGACATGGTGCTCAGATGCTGGTGGTTCTTCCTGCTGTGCAGAGCAGGGGGAAAAAGGCCAACTGGCCCCCCTCCAACTGCTCTTGTTAAATCAATATCTCTAGGGGAAAAGCTGGATTTTCTCTCATGTGTGTGTGTGCGCGCGTGTGTGTGTGTGTACACATGTGCATTTGTGTGTGTGTGTGTGTGTGTGCATTTACACTTGTGTTCTCCTCTATTATTTAACTCCACATGCTCCCCTCAGAGCTGTCTAAAGGGATTATGTATTATAATGCAACAAATACCAGATAAAAGAAATCATAAAATAATAAACTTATTAAATTTAATTAGTTATCTATTGATGATTAAAGCCTAGCCCCTTTAGCCTAGTGTATTTAGCTAGTAGCTTTAGCTGTGAACGTTAGAGTTTTGATTCACTACATCACTTATTCAACAGGGAGAGAGTATGAGAACTGATGTGTTTGAATGTACTACACTGCCTGGAGTTCTCATACTACTATACATGTAAGAGCGAGGGAGAGAGGGAGGGAGCGTGAGAACGAGAGAGGGAGAGAGGGAGAGATTGATGGGAAGAGAAAAAAAACTGAGCAGTTGGAATCATCCCATAAATGTGCTGTCCAACCCTAATGAATTCACTTTACCTCCAGGTGAATGAGATGGATAGAGACACAGCCAGAAGAAGGAGGAATGGAGAGAGAGAGGGAGAGAGAGAAAGAGAGAGAGAGAGAGAGCACAGGAAGAAAGATGGGGGGGGGGGGAGTGAGAAAATTATCATAAGAGAGTAAGAGAGAGAAAGAAGGGAGGGAGGAAGGGAATGAGGGAGGGGCACACTGTACGCATCACACAGAATTAGAATGTCTGGAATGGAACAACCCACTGCAGCCCCCTTTAGAACATATGGAACATGAAAACCCACTGCAGTGGAACATTACAAGCATTGCAGTTACAGTTAGAAGATGTGGAACGAGGGAACCCACTGCATTCACATTTAGAACATGTGGAACATGACAACCCACTGCAGTCATTATTAGAACATGTGGAATGAGGGAACCCACTGCAGTCATCACAAATGACTACAGTTACAGTTAGAACATGTGGAACGAGGGAACCTACTGCATGTGGAACATGAAAACCCACTGCAGTCACAGTTAGAAGATGTGGAATGAGTGAACTCACCCTAGTCACCTTTAGAACATGTGGAATGAAGGAACCCACTTCATATGGAACATGAAAACAGTCAACTTGAGAACATGTTGAGCGAGTGGACCCACTGCAGTCACCCTTAGAACAGGTGGAATGAGTGAACCTACTGCAGTGACCTTTAGAACATTTGGAACAACTGAACCCACTGCATGAGGAACATGAAAGCCCGCTGCAGTCACAGATGTGGAAAGTGAGAGAACACTGTTTACAGAATCAGAAGACTGAAGCTAGAACTGGAAGATTTTCTGCTACAAGAACACAGGATGTAGTACTCTATTTGGAATCAGAACACTGCAGAACATGTTCAGCTCCAATAAGAACATGTAGAAAGAGAACTCCTGAGAACCAGAAGACTGCAGCTGATGAGGGGAAAGCCAGAGGAAGCAGATGATTGACACTGCAGCACTGTGTAAGTAAGAGCAACAGAACGTGGTCATGTCTGGCAGGACACTCTCCTCTCCATGCCTCCATTCTCCTCTCCTCTTCTGTCCTCTAATTCCCTCCATTCTCCATTCCTTTCCCTCTCCTCTACCACTGAAGAGGAAAGAAGAGGAGAGGGAAGAGGATAGGGAAGAGGAGGGGAGGAGGAGAGGAGGAGAGGAGGGGAGTCGTCCTGACAGAGATGATTAGGGAGTGGGTAGCGGTTATCTCCTTAGCGCAAAGCACTCTGCAATAATTAACCGCTCTACTTTTCCTTCCTCCCTCCAGAAAGTCAAAAAGTAGGCGCTTCTCCCAAGCGTGCCAGCTAATTGCGTTTGACAATGCAGGAGTGTGGCAAAATGCACTGTGACTCAGAGATGGGCTGCCGCTTCAGTGTGAAGCTCTCACGCCCGCGGGTTTTGGGAGACATGGGCACGATATGGAAGGAGGGGGGGGGGGGCAAGAAAGAAAAACTTCAGGAGAAAGTAACTGTGCCGTGGAATAGATTGTGGCCAATCTTTTCTAATCAGACGCCTCATCTGCAAATCTAGGAAGGCAGGGGGAAATTGCTGCAGTTTGGGCAGAGACTTAATCCTATTAATATGGCTGCTTACTGCCGGATGGGTTCAGCTTGGCAGACAGTTTGGGTTCACGGAACAACGAGGAGAACCCTGGCAAGATGGAAAAGGAATGATGTTTCATTGTTATTGGTGTTTTTGTTGTTGTTGTTGTTTAGGTGTAGTTGCTGTGACAACAATCACACTGTCTCTTCTCCATTCAAGCCCCACTTTGCGAACAAGAGACGGCGGGTTGGGGAGGGAGAGGGGACTATGTGCCAATGAGGAGTGAAAGAAGGGCAAAGTGGACAAATAGACTTGTCATAATCACACAGAGGCTATTTGAGCCCAGCACTCCGTGAAAAATCCCCCAAATAAAAGCCTGCTCACGCTTGACCAGGCTGGACCCACGCCCAGGTCTGGTCTACGTGTGTGTGTGTGTGTGTATACAGGTGGGGAGTTGATATGCCTCTCGGGGAGACCAAGGAGCCATTGGGTGGGAGGGTTCGATTGCTCCCAATTAAAGACAAGAGTGCTTTCATCGAGCCATTAAGCTCAAAGCGGTGAAATTTGCAGTCGTCTGTCTGTGCGTGGAGGCAGTGGTCCACACCATGCCTCCAAAAATGCCTCCCCGCCTCTGCCACACCTAAACAAGTCTCTCTGTCCCATTGCTTAGGTTTAATAGGTCCACGCCAAAACGTTGCTCACCAAGCCAAAACTGAGTCGAGAGCGCCCTCTTCAGGGCTGGCTTCAGTGTCCCACAGAGTGGACGAAAACATCCCTGCGGAGAGATGAGCGAAGCTCGGGCAACAATGCTTGTGAGTAAACACAAAAAAGACATGAACACAAAAAAAAAATGGCCGAAAAGAAATTGAAACACAGTGACGTGTTCATAATCTGTGGCTTTTGTTTTCGGTACTTCCCTAAACTCCTGGAGCTTCAGAGGCGGAGGAGAGATTAGGGAACTGGCTCTTCATGAAGTTTAGGAAGAACAAAAGAACGGCTGAGGTGTCTCTTTGGATTTTCAGCCCTGGCAGCAAAGACTGCCGGATGCCTGTAAACACATGAGACGAGGTGTAGGAGGGTAGGAGAAGAGAGAATACGTGTGTATGGGGGATTTGCAGTCAGAGGGTAGGTCAGAACAACAGGTAAGGAGATAAAAGAGAGATAAATAATAAGGGAGGACAGGGGATGAGAGAAAGGATAGAGAGATAGAGAGGAGGAGAGAAGACAGAGGAGAGAAAGAGAAGCAAGAGAAGAGCTGTAGCTGGTTGGTGGATCTATCTGAGACTCAACTGGATGGATTAAACTGTTAAACATTTAGGGACTGTCTCTGTTCCTCTCCAGTGGACTTTTGGGCTTCATGCTACTTAGCTTGCTGCTAATACTGCCAGTCTGCTGTGTTCTTGCTCTGTGCCACAGGCTACTTAGCTTGCTGCTAATACTGCCAGTCTGCTGTGTTCTTGCTCTGTGCCACAGGCTACTTAGCTTGCTGCTAATACTACCAGTCTGCTGTGTTCTTGCTCTGTGCCACCGGCTACTTAGCTTCCTGCTAATACTGCCAGTCTGCTGTTTTCTTGCTCTGTGCCACAGGCTACTTAGCTTGCTGCTAATACTACCAGTCTGCTGTGTTCTTGCTCTGTGCCACAGGCTACTTAGCTTGCTGCTAATACTACCAGTCTGGGTTGTTAGCTGTGCTCTCCCTCCAGTGCTGGGGTGCTTACCTTACTGAAACATGCTTTCCCACACAGGAAAACCATCTATCTATCTGTCTATGGGCAATTACATGTTATGTTCACAATGCCAACACAATGGCATGGTATGGTATGATGTGAACGATGATAACATAAAATCTGAGCATTCACTCTTCTTGGTTGTAGAAAAATTAATGAAACTATTCACATAATCATTTACATAATAAAAATACCATGGCATTTTGTTGCTGTTATGGATGTGACAGTTTGCATGGAATTGCCCCAATTTATCTATCAAGATTACTTCTCCTCTTCTTTTTAATTTCTCATTGACCAAAGGCTTCACACAGGCCCCTCTGAAACAATCAGCCATGATGGTTTTAGAGTCACATAAATCACTTTGCTTGAGCAACAGTGTTGTGTGTGTGTGTGTGTGTGTGTGTGTGTGTGTGGTGAGGTGTGGGGAACCCACATTGAGGTGACATCAGCTGAGGTGTAGCCTGGGATGCTTTCATGGTGTCCTTGGAAGACTTATGGCCGCTTAAGTTGCGTGTGATTTATAGGCCTGACTTCTACAACCAGGTGGATCATAAAAGTGGATCATAATATGGTGATCTACAACCTGTGTGAGGCACTGTGTGTGTGTGTGTGTGTGTGTGTGTGTGTGTCTAACCCACAGGAGTTCCCATGAAATCACCCAGGCAATACTCAACAACAACAACACATGTTCCATCAACCGAGGCAATGTTAGTAAACACAAGGCATTTTATGTCTCTCTCATGACTGTAACACACACATAGTAGACATGTATGACATAATACAGATACACACATAACATTGTTATAGCATGTTATAACATGTTCGTAGGAATAAATGTTAAAGGGACGTAATTTTGTTTACCCCACAAACGTTGTTTGGGTTCCATAGCAAAACTATTTAGAATATTTTCAAATTTTGCACCAGAGAATTTAGAGAGAATTTGGTTATTCCAGCATAATTTAGAGTTTTCATGATTCCAGTGGAACTTGTAGAGTTTAACCCTCTGAGTTTGGAAGAGATGAAAAATAACAGGGGTGAGGGGAGGGGAGAGGGGGTTGGGGTGGGGTTGGTCACGACGGGGTGCCTAGACGGGGTGTCAAGATTTAGAGGTTATTATTCTGTTTATAGATTATAGGTTAAAATTGGTCTGTCGTTTAAGACTTGTTTTAAAATATATGCAGGGACAATGGACAGGATGCTTTTCTATGGGGGAGAGACAAAACTGAGACATGTTTAAGCCAATCACTGCGAGTGGGTTAGTTGGGTTTAGAAACAGATTTAAGACTGAGGGCTCAGCTCTTCTAGTGTTCGCGAGGGGCTTGAAGGAACATTGCTGGTTTTAACCAGATCTAGGCTGTTCCTTGGGCATCTAGGCTGGGGTGATGGGAGTGGGGGTGGGGGTGGGGGTGGGGGTGAAGGGGGGAATGTGGAATGGGTGATTGGCGAGCCCTCAGTGGTTAGTTGGGGGATTGGGTTTGGTTTGCTGTTAGGTGGTTCAATTCTGCTAAAAGATTGTCCAGCGGAATGAAAACAAACTTTAACCCTTTGAGTTAAAAAGATACCATCCCTTTTGAACTGCCCCCTTGTACTCTTATTTCATCCCTCTCTCTCTCTCTCTCTCTCTCTCTCTCTCTCTCTCTCTCTCTCTCACTGTAACACACACTCTCCTGCTCCTTTTAACTGTGTCTGCCTTAATCCCATAAGTCGTCTATATGAATCACTGAGTCGGAAAGCTAATGTCACAGGCCATTAAATAATTCAGCTGATTTGTGTTGCATACATAAAACCATATTAGATGGGAATCTTAGAGACATCCTATGTTTTTTCATTACTTACAAACAAGTTTCTGAAGACAACTCTGCATTGCAGATTACCCAGGTGTATAACTGGATGAGGATGAGGTGGTAAACACATACAGTACTTCAGAAGGAATATTTATATGGAGTTCAGTGTGAATCTTTCATGCATTTATGTGCATGGGAAATCAGCCTTATTGTCAGCTAAATGCCTTGTGTACACTGACTGTGCTATTAGTGGGGATGAATTATGAATTTCTGTGTGAGGATCATGTTGGTGTCGCCACTTAAAATTCTGTTTTAAAAGGAAGCTCTGGCCTCAAGCTAGATGAGATTGTTTCAGCTACAGTGATAATTAGAACAAAAGTAATACTGAGGAAGAAGAAAAGAAGAAAGGGAGAGGGAAGAAGAAGAAAAAGAAGAAGAAGAAGAAGAAGAAGAAGAAGAAGAAGGCAATGTCCTCGTACTTCATAATTCATCTCTCTTTGACTCTTTTTCTTTCTTTCTCCCCCCCTCCCCCTCCACTTCTCTTCCTCTCTCTGTGTCTCTCTATGTTAATTCACTGCCAAATCATTAAAAGCCAGATAACTAGAACAACAAATACTTTTGGTGAAGGTCAAGAAGACACAGACCTCTGAAAATAAGACAAAAAGACGATTTTTTATGTTTTTTGTGATGATCACATAAAAATCAGTTTTAAAACTGTTTGTGTCAGTTACTTAAATTGTTGTTTGTTTATGTCCTTTAGAATCAACCACCTTCAGCAGCCAAACAGGGTGAACAGAACAAAACCACAAAGTCAAGTTCAAGGCCAACTCAGGCCAGGTCGGGCTTTTGTCACTCAAAGGGTTAAAGAAAAGGGATTTTACAAGGTGCCTCATCCAAACAGCTGACAGGTCCAAGATCCAGGCGGTGGATTGAATTGGATTGAGAGAAAAAAACACTCAAAAGATCAAACAGTCCCTTTAACTTTTAAAGAACTCAAGCGAGGACTTGAATTTCTCTTGTCAGTTTTTTCCTGTTTGCCGTCATGAATTTGACATCGGACTAAAAGCAAATCGCTTTGTCTTTTGATAAAATTCACAAAGGCAAACAGAGCACAGACAAGTGGGTTGGAACCCAACGGATTTTGCGCCTGAGTTCCTGAACATTGTGCATGTACACATGTACAATATGATTTGGATATGTGCGTAAGAAAAGGAGTGTGTATGCATTATTGTGTGTGTGTGTGTGTGTGTGTGTGTGTGTGTGTGTGTGTGTGTGTATGTGTGTGTGTGTGAGAGAGAAAGAGACAGAGAGAGAGAACATAAGAAAAGGAGTGTGTATGTATTTGTGTGTGTGTGTGTGTGTGTATGTGTGTGTGTGTGTGTATGTGTGTGTGTGTGTGTATGTGTGTGTGTGTGAGAGAGAAAGAGACAGAGAGAGACAACATAAGAAAAGGAGTGTGTATGTATTTGTGTATGTGTGTGTGTGTGTGTGTGTGTGTGTGTGTGTGTGTTGTTGTTGAGGGTAGGGTTATTGGGAAGTTATATTTGGGTTATTAAGAGGGTTAGTACCCTGAGGAGGTGCAGACTCTAACAGAGGCACAATAGTTATGGTTCCTTAAGCTAATTCCTCTCTCTCTCTCTCTCTCTCACACACACACACACACACACACAGACACACACACACACACACGCACACACACATTGTAGAGGTGGGAGCCACTGGGCCCTCTGCACCATATTCCACTACTGCAGCAAATTTAACACACCACATGGCCCATCAATTGAGGTGATTACACCAGTGAACACTGGGATTGATCTTCCTTTTCAATCTACCAATCAAATAGCCTTCATGTCACTAGTGTTGATCAGTTGCCTGCATGTTGGGATTCACACTACCCTACATTGAGTAAAACGTGTTTTTAAAAAAGAAACACACTCTCTATTGATATCTATCTGATTTAGTAACACATATATTGGTGTCTTGGTATATTGGCACAAACATATTCACCATTGTTATCCTGTTACTGGCTGAAAATACATCACTCTTCTGTGATTGGCCAGTTGGCAAATATACCATTAATTCGTTAACACCCTGTCTTCAGTGTTCTAAAAGGCTTACCTCACTGTTGACTAAGCTGATGTGTCTATCAAAGTTATTAGCAATGTTTACAAAGCAGCATGTTCTTAAATTAAGCCTACTGACAGCCAGTTCAACTATTACAGTACTGACTTTGCTATCTTGAAAGCCTGCTAGGAAGGCAATGATAGTAGTTACCATGCCAACAAAACAGTTAATAATGTTATAACATTACTGAAAATAATGTTGCAGTAATTGACTACTTGAACCCATTTATGTGATCTCTACATTTGTTTGGATGGAAGACAAATCCTGGCAGGTAACAGGAAGTGTAAGTATGAGAAATACCGGCACCTCTGTGGGAGACTGGCTGAAGGACTGTGTGGTAATCCCACTGGATGCTATACACATTAGCACTGTAGTCTATGTCGTAGATTAACAAAATCTGTGCAGTATGCACAATGACTGTAAACTCTGTGCTAAGAATACAGGATATGTTCAAACAAAATCTGAGATGGCTAATGTAACTAGAACGAAGCTAACAAGATATATGAATAATGACCATATACCCTGTGATAGCTGAACTATAAGATAACTAAGCTAACAAGCTATGGGCTCTGAGATAGCTAATGCTAGGATAACTAAGCTAACAAGCTATGGGCTCTGAGATAGCTAATGCTAGGATAACTAAGCTAACAAGCTATGGGCTCTGAGATAGCTAATGCTAGGATAACTAAGCTAACAAGCTATGGGCTCTGAGATAGCTAATGCTAGGATAACTAAGCTAAGCGAGACTTGTGACTATATAGGCCTCTGAGGTACTGCACCTCCCCAAGGGGTTTAGTTAGCGTGGTTATACGAAGGGAATCATTAGTCATGTTAAGTGTTTTTTATTACCTTTTTCGAGTAGCCACTCGTCGACTACTCGACCGAGTCGAAACGGGATTCTTTGTCTAGCAATTGCCAGGCGTTCGTTATCAAAGCTCCCTTTAAAGAGTTTGGAAAAACAGATTCAGCAGGTTAAACATCTGGAAGGTCAAAAAGGGTTAGAGAGGTTAAAAGGTTACAGAAAGGGCAACAGGTCAAAGTTTATCAGGTTATCAGGTCTTTAATCAGCTTTAGTTAGAGAGATTGCAATCTCTGTTTTCCATTGGTTGCTTGTTTGTTAGTTTTATGGTTAGTCTAGTTAACACAGGTTTAAATGGTGGTGATGTTAGCCTTGCAGTATTAAGCATATTTATGTATCAGTTAGACTTCAAGGTTTGCAGTTTCATTAAGTGTTTACACTCTCAACAGAAAGGCAAAACACAATCAACTCATCATAAACTCAAGAACTCATCATAAAAACACATTTCAAAGCATTTCATTTAAAAAAAAACATCAGCACAGAACACAGAAAGGAGACATCTTTTGCATAGAGGAAGGAGACATATTGTTTTTTTTTTGTTTGTTTTTGTTTGTTTTTTGAGCGTTACCTCCAGACCTGCAAATGTGGGATATTCACCAAACCTTCTCTGTTTGGTTGGAGTAATCTTTCATGCCAGACCTGTGTGTGTTTGTGTGTGTGTGTGTGTGTATTCTGCATAGGCGTGCATCAATCTATCATTCAGTTCCTCACCCCAGCAACACTCACAACCTACTTGTCAGCATGTACGGCTGTAATGGAATCAAACAGAAACACACACACACACACACACACTGCTAGTGCACATACACACACACATAATACAAATGTACTTACATACACCTGTACAACAGACGCACACACATACACAGACATAATACAAGTCTACTTACATACACAAGTAAATCCACAACACAAACACACACACATACATTCAAAAGGAGCTGATAAGAAGCAGTTTCGCTGACAGCCTCTAAGTCGGCGTAAGTGCACAGATTGCAGAGGTAGGACTAAAGCAAGGGAAACATTCATCTTTGTGTGCACCACACGGCCTAGATTGGCCAAGGATAGTGCTTGTCTGAGTCTATGTGTGTGTGTGTGTGTGTGCGCAAGAGAGACAGATAGACAGAGAGAGCTATATATATATAGAGAGAAACTGTTTAGATCACATATTAGATTTTCTGGGTAGCTCTCCAGTAGATTGGACCCCGACAACGGCCTGGCAGCAATCACAGATGCCCTCAAGAAACCTATTTAACAGCTAGGCCAGGCCATGCCGAGAGCTAGATTAGAGACGGAAGGGAAGGAGAGAGAGAGAGAGAGAGAGAGAGAGAGAAAATGAGAACAAGGAGACAGGATGGGAGAATGAAAATGAAAAGGAGAGCAAAAAAAAGTGGAAGCAAAATGGTCAGAGAGGATTAGAACAGGGAAGTGATGGAGAGAGACAGAGAGAAAGAAGGAGAGAGAGAGAGCAACACAGAAAGAGAGAGAGAGAGGTTTTAAGGTCATTTTCCTGCAAAGACACAGACTATTGATGATAGGAGACATTGATAGGAAAAATCACCAAAACAGGACCAAACAGCAAGCAGAGGGATAAACAAGGGGTACATGATTTAGAGAGGGGTAGAAAAAGAAGGGGTGAATGAATGAGTGATTTTGAAAGGAAGAGAAAAGAAGAAAGGAGGAAATCAGCAGGATTATGGTTATGAGATGAGCAACATTGTGTGTGTCTGTGGATGTACACCAGTGAATCACCAACATGAGTCACTGCCATTGCTCATCAGTCCTGCTAAACTACATTACCCACAATCCTCTCTCCTGCAGGCTCTGATGCTACATGCAGCACAGTGGCTTAGGTAGGAATAACATTGGCTAGCAGTAAATCATAATGCAGCACTCACACCAGTCACATTATGAAGTTATGTGAAACATTAGGTCCATTAAGACGACGTTGATTAGCCTAGCATTATGTTTTGAAAGTTGAACCAAGTTTAGTGCTTTGATCACTTACTGCAAGATTAAGGCTTGCAGTACCAAACCATATTAAACCATAGCAAACAATAGAAAATCTGGACAGTGGAAAGTGTAGTCCCTGCCTTACGGACCTGACTCACTGCCTCTGTTGTTTAACCGGTTAAACTACATTACCCATAAGCCTTTCTGTCTTTGGCTTTGCTGCAGCTGCAGTAATGTGGCTGTGGGCTCAGTTATGTCTCAGAAAATAACCATGTTATAACCATGTCAAAATATTAATTTAATAAATCAAAACCACATTCACTAAAAATACACGTGGGCAAGTAAAGTGGACTTTTTTGTCACGTCCATAATCCCAATTAAATGGCATAGCATTTGTATGACATGAATGATTAGAACATTGGAACAAAACATTTTACATACATGGCACAAAATTAGACAGATAGATAGATAGACAGACAGATAGTTAGAGAGGAAGAGAGGGGAGGTCGTGTTGGTGTTATGATGGTTTTAATTAAATCACAATTCTAGAATGAAAATTCTCCAAGCACAAATATGGAGATGATGCTCATTAGCACTGCCACTAATTACAGACTTTACCGCCAGCAGTTCACTGTTGGGGGGATGGTTTTTAGATTAAATTCACAACACCCATCCACACACACACACACACACACACACACACAGAAACTACTGCAGGGTGCCTCAAGGTGGTGGAAATAGAGACAAGGTGGGTGGAGGAACAAAATTGAATGCTGTGTGTGTGTGTGTGTGTGTGTGTGTGTGGTCAGGCAGAGATACAAGTGTGTGAGTGTGAGCTTTGAATGTGCACTTTACTGTACATGCCAGTTTGTTATTTGTGTTGCATTTCTACTAGAGGGTATTAGTGTGTGTGTGTGTGTGTGTGTGTGTGTGTGTGTGTGTGTGTGTGTGTGTGTTTCTCAGACATCCCAGCCATTTCATCTATCTATCTATCTATCTATATTAGTGCTGTCAATCGATCTGATTAATCAAAATTAATCACACATTTAAAGTTCCAAAATTCTCCTTTATTTGTTTGTGAAGAATGAATCACACATGCCCCTGGAGGGGCAGGCGCTCCTCGACACCCAACATGAAACTTTAGTCTATGATAACACCCCCCCACACACACTTGCATTGTACACCTTGTACTCTCATTCAGTGTGTCCGTCAGCTCTTTTAAAATGGCGTTATGAACCATTTACAACCATCATTATGCTGCTTGCATTTATGTCAAAGAGAAACTCTTTCATCCCCAGACAGAGCTCTCTGATTAATGGTTGTGTTTTGACTCAGTGAAAAGCTCACTCATTTTCATTTCATGGTTCTGCTTCGAGTGTGTCCGCGTTCACATATCACCAACACAGCTAATCTACCCTTTCACCACAAACACACAGTTGAATCAGCTTCGAGTGTGTCCGCGTTCACATATCACCAACACAGCTAATCTACCCTTTGACCACAAACACACAGTTGAATCTGCTTCGAGTGTGTCCGCGTTCACCTATCACCAACACAGCAAATCTACCCTTTCACCACAAACACACAGTTGAATCTGCTTCGAGTGTGAACATTTTACCTTAATCACATATGTTAACATGTTAACATTGACAGCGCTAATATATACTACACTACCCATAAACCCCCTCTCTCCAGCCCCAGAGGAGCGTTTCCCTTCCAGACACTCTGAGTTAAAAGGGGTGAGACTCAGGGACTGAGCAGGCAGCCTTTACCAGCAATAAGGCCAATCCTGCCTGACCCATAGAGACAAATCAGGCCTGATTAAACTGTGGTTTGTATCGTCCTCCATGCTGCTAGTCCAATGCCTTATGGAGTAGCATGGCATGACCGCTAGTTCTGTCCAGGGTGTGTGTGAAGCAGCATGGCCATTAGGCTAGTTCTGTCCAGGGTGTGTGTGTGTGAAGCAGCATGGCCGCTAGGCTAGTTCTGTCCAGGGTGTGTGTGTGTGAAGCAGCATGGCCATTAGGCTAGTTCTGTCCAGGGTGTGTGTGTGTGAAGCAGCATGGCCGCTAGGCTAGTTCTGTCCAGGGTGTGTGTGAAGCAGCATGGCCGCTAGGCTAGTTCTGTCCAGGGTGTGTGTGAAGCAGCATGGCATGGCTGCTCGTCCTTGGGGATCTGGGAGTGGGATGGTGATGGATGGACTCCTATTGGCTGAGCACAGGAGATGAATGTGTGTTCTTAGAGATTTACCTGTGTGAAGGTGACCCTTGCACTGCCTGCTACAGCACTGATAGTCACTGCCTCATACACACACACACACACACAGGCAAGATATATCTGATAGCCACAAAAATACACACACACGCTGTATCTGATAGTCACACACACATCCAGACAAGCCATGACTGATGGTTGAAACGGTTATCAATGAAGTTCTGGTGGCATCTTTGATCACATCGACACTTGGGGAAAGGGAAGCATGGAGTCTTACTGGAATTCAGGCTATGTGTGTGTGTGTGTGTGTGTGTGTGTGTGTGTGTGTGATCTTGGAGTGTGCACAAAAAACAGCGACACACACCCCAAAAAAAAGGCAGTGGATGCAGTGTTTTTCTCTAGGCGGGTTGCAGGCACTCTCTCTACTCATAGAGAATAACGCCCTAAGCCCTAAGCCCTAAGGGGACAGGACAGGACACCCTGGAATGATTTCTGCAGACATACACACTTATCCAGGGAGTGTCCAGAGAGCTGGAGCTGACAGTGGAGGCGGACAAGCTGTGTGTGTGTGTGTGTGTGTGTGTGTGTGTGTGTGTGTGTGTGTGTGTGTGTGTGTGTGTGTGTGTGTGTGTGTGCAGGCACACGCATGTGTGTGTTTACATGTGTGTGTGTGTGTATTACAGAGAAGGGGAAAATGAGAGAGAGAATGAAAGAGGGAGAAAATGGGAGAGACAATGAGGGAGGGAAAGAAATATAAATAGTGTGTTTGTGTGTGTAAAGACTTAAGTCATTGCCATGAGTGTGTGTGTGTGTGTGTGTCTGCATGAGAGAAAGAGATACTGTGTGCGTGTATATGTATGTGTGTGTCTGTGTGTGTGTGTGTGTGTGTGTGTGTGTCTGCATGAGAGAAAGAGATACTGTGTGCGTGTATATGTATGTGTGTGTCTGTCTGTGTGTGTGTGTGTCTGCATGAGAGAAAGAGATACTGTGTGCGTGGATATGTATGTGTGTGTGTGTGTGTGTGTGTGTGTGTGTCTGCATGAGAGAAAGAGATACTGTGTGCGTGTATATGTATGTGTGTGTGTGTGTGTGTGTGTGTGTGTGTCTGCATGAGAGAAAGAGATACTGTGTGCGTGTATATGTATGTGTGTGTGTGTGTGTGTGTGTGTGTGTGTGTGTGTGTGTGAGAGAGAGAGAGGGATGATACTGTGTGCGTGTATATGTATGTGTGTGTCTGTATTCTGTGCCCCCCCCCCCCAAGCCCCCACTTTACAAAGAGAGGCCTTGACTCCTCATATCTCTGATGTCCAATCACACCCCATTGTGTCCTCTGCACTGGGAAATTCTCCCAGCAATTGACCAGGTACAAACAGAGCGGCCCAGTCTCACACACAGATATGGCTGTGGGCCCGTCAATAGGCTCCTATTCGGACAGGTGCTTCAAAATTCATCTCTCTCTCTCTCTCTATCTCTCTCTCACACACTCACACACACACACACACACACACACACACACACACACACACACACACACACACACACTTGAAAGAAACAGGCCATTCATCTGTCTCCCAGGAGTGAAGGGTAGTAACTAGTGTTCCCACTGGGCACAGAGAAGCTTGATTACTACTGCAAACCAATGTATGGATTCATTAATAAAATGTATGGATTCATTAATAAAATATATGGATACATGTGTGTGTATCGATTCATTAATAAAATGCCTTCTTCTTTGCATTTATATTTAAATGACATGAGTATGTGTGTAAAAGCTACTGGATGCCTTGATTTCCATTGGATGAATACGTAGTACATATAGTATGTATGTATAAATGTAAGTATTATGTAAGTATGTGTGTATATATGTGTGTATGTATGTGTATATTTATGTGCATCTATGTGGGTTCCATCTTTTATATATATATATATATATATATATATATACACACACACACATATTGAATCAATTTAATGAATCAGTCATGCAGGTTGCAAATATGCCACTCTCTATCTCTGTGATATTGTGTGATTCCTTATATAAAGATGTCACTTCCTGTGTCTCTCCTCTGATGATGTGACCAGACCTGACCTTACAGTAATGGCTGACCTGACCTTACAGTAATGGCTGACCTGTCCAGCCATGCACCACTGTGTCACAGATGAGAACTACTCTATGTCAGCTCTGATGTGTCACAGATGAGAACTACTCTATGTCAGCTCTGATGTGTCACAGATGAGAACTACTCTATGTCAGCTCTGATGTGTCACAGATGAGAACTACTCTATGTCAGCTCTGATGTGTCACATTAACAGAAGAGAGGCTCTCTCTGTGAACTACTTTTATGTTGACCTCTGTCACAGTCATGCAGGTGTCACTTCTCATCTGTGTCTAACAACCCGTGGTGGCATTTCTGTCTTGAGACACGCACGCATGCACGCACACACACACACACACAGGCAAACACTAACCAGCACCTTGAAGATGCAGAGAAGATGCTGACAAGCTCTTAAACTGGGACCTGATGATCCTGGCAACAGTCCAGATGGAGACTCACAGAGACAGAGACTGGGGCCATCAGGCTGCATTAGACAGGATGGACTCAGCTGGCCTCAGATTGGATTAGCATAGCCTAACAGATTGGGATTGGATGTTTCTGACACAAAGTCAGATGGACACTAGGGCCTCAGAATTGTATTAGTGAAGAGGAGAAGGCTCTGACGTAGCCCCTCTAACTGATCTGAGGCTCCAGACATGATACCAGATGGGTGGATGGATGGTAGACACTAACAGGACTCACTGAGTCAGCACAAACTTCACAGTTAAGACACGTTAAATTTACAGCGACTAGACAATGACTCAACACTAACTTCACAGTGACTAGACAGTGAGTCAGCAGCAACACACACACACACACACACACATACACACATAGGGGCAGCCTAAAGGTGCCATGGACATGTTCCCTGGACTGTGACAGGCATACAGGCATTTCCATTGGTTCAGAGAGAGTGACAGAGAGTGTCTGTGTTTGTGTGTGTGTGTGAGAGAGAGAGAGAAATAGATAAATAGTTAGATAGAGAGATAACAGTAGATACATGGGGAAAAGGAGAGTGAAAGAGCAGATGGTTATTCTTCCTCAGTGTGCTGACAGACAGACAGACAGACAGACAGACAGACAGACGGAGAGACAGACAGACGGAGAGACAGAGAGCGCTGCTTTTACTTGTGATGTGGGAGGCACATGGTTCTGTGTGTGTGTGCTGGTGTGTGTGTGTGTGAGGACCATGGGTGTGTGTTTGCTGGCGTGTGAGGCACGTGGTTCTGTGTGTGTGTGTGTGTGTGTGTGTGTGTGTGAGGACCATGGGTGTGTGTTTGCTGGCGTGTGAGGCACGTGGTTCTGTGTGTGTGTGTGTGTGTGTGTGTGAGGACCATGGGTGTGTGTTTGCTGGCGTGTGAGGCACATGGTTCTGTGTGTGTGTGTGTGTGCTGTGTGTGTGTGTGTGTGTGTGTGTGCTGTGTGTGTGTGTGTGTGCTGTGTGTGTGACGACCATGGCTGTGTGCTGGTGTGTCAGCCAATCATTGCCGCCTTCAAATCAGAACTGTCAGGCCCTGAAATTAGCAAAGGCAATCTTTTCCTTTCCCCCACTCAATCTCTAATGAGATATCACACACACACGCACACACACACACACACACATTTGGGCCAGCTGGACTGTAATTATCCACACTGTCCTGCAGAGAAAGCACTAATAAGGACACACATGTCCGAAAATTACCCAAGATCCTCCGCACTGCCATCGCCGCTCTAATCTCCTATATCGCCCACTGCACCCCACCCTGTCACCTTGAAGGGTTAAGGAAGACTATAATGACAGGAGGGTTGACTTTCCTCCTCTCTCTGTTTCTCTCTCTCTCCCATCATCTCTCTCTCTCTACCTCTCCCTTTCTCCCTCTCTCTCAACCCCTTTCTCTCTCTCTCTCTTTCTCTCTCACTCCCCTGCTATGGCTGTGAGAGGAGAGAACGATGTCGTCTTGAATCCTGAATCAGATTTGTGCTTGAGAATCTCCTCTGCTGCCTCTGCTAGTAGTGAGGTGGAGGTTGAGGTGGAGTCACAACTGTCGGCCCCAGCTGAAGGAGAGCAGAGCAGGGGAATCATCATAGTGCCGTGATTCTCTTACCCCAAGTGAGTGGAGATGAGCCCAGCCGAGGCCGTTCGGCTCAGAGGCTTCAGCCAGCACACTCGACAATGTGACAGAGACACTGGTGAAGTGGGGCCAGGCCATAGTATAGGTCAGTGATTTGACCATAGACCTTATAGAGGCATCAGTGAGGATGCTGCAGACCATAGACATTACAGAGACATCAGTCAGGATGCTGCAGACCATAGATGTTACAGGGACATCAATCAGGATGCTGCAGACCATAGATGTTGCAGCAGCATCAATAAAGATGCTGCAGATTATAGACATTACAGAGACATCAGTCAGGATGTTGCAGACCATAGACGTTACAGAGACATCAGTCAGGATGCTGCAGACCATAGATGTTACAGGGACATCAATCAGGATGCTGCAGACCATAGATGTTACAGGGACATCAATCAGGATGCTGCAGATTATAGACATTACAGAGACATCAGTCAGGATGTTGCAGACCATAGACGTTACAGAAACATCAGTCAGGATGCTGCAGACCATAGATGTTACAGAGACATCATTTCTCACCCTTTATTCTTTCCCATCTGCTCTGTTGCCCCTGATATGTAATATCTTGGCACACTGCAGGGCTGCCTTCATGCCTGCTGGATTCTATGATGAGTGTTTCTATGCTGAGTGTCTTTATAGTGAGTGTTTCTATGCTGAGTGTTTCTATGGTGTGTGTTTCTATGCTGAGTGTTTCTATGCTGAGTGTTTTTATGCTGAGGGTTTCTATGGTGTGTGTTTCTATGCTGAGTGTCTTTATAGTGAGTGTTTCTATGCTGAGTGTTTCTATAGTGAGTGTTTCTATGCTGAGTGTTTCTATGCTGAGTGTTTCTATAGTGAGTGTTTCTATGCTGAGTGTTTCTATGCTGAGTGTTTCTATGGTGTGTGTTTCTATGCTGTGTGTTTCTATAGTGAGTGTTTCTATGCTGAGTGTTTCTATGCTGAGTGTTTCTATGGTGTGTGTTTCTATGCTGAGTGTTTCTATGGTGTGTTTCTATGCTGAGTGTTTCTATAGTGAGTGTTTCTATGCTGAGTGTTTCTATGGTGTGTGTTTCTATGCTGAGTGTTTCTATGCTGAGTGTTTCTATGGTGTTTGTTTCTATGCTGAGTGTCTTTATAGTGAGTGTTTCTATGCTGAGTGTTTCTATGGTGTGTGTTTCTATGCTGAGTGTTTCTATGCTGAATGTTTCTATAGTGAGTGTTTCTATGCTGAGTGTTTCTATGGTGTGTGTTTCTATGGTGTGTGTTTCTATGCTGTGTGTTTCTATGGTGAGTGTTTCTATGCTGAGTGTTTCTATGGTGTGTGTTTCTATGGTGTGTGTTTCTATGGTGTGTGTTTCTATGCTGAGTGTTTCTATGGTGTGTGTTTCTATGGTGTGTGTTTCTATGCTGAGTGTTTCTATGGTGTGTGTTTCTATGCTGAGTGTTTCTATGCTGAGTGTTTCTATGGTGAGTGTTTCTATGCTGAGTGTTTCTATGCTGTGTGTTTCTATGGTGAGTGTTTCTATGCTGAGTGTTTCTATGGTGTGTGTTTCTATGCTGAGTGTTTCTATGCTGTGTGTTTCTATGGTGAGTGTTTATATGGTGTGTGTTTCTATGGTGTGTGTTTCTATGGTGAGTGTTTCTATGCTGAGTGTTTCTATGCTGTGTGTTTCTATGGTGTGTGTTTCTATGGTGTGTGTTTCTATGGTGTGTGTTTCTATGGTGAGTGTTTCTATGCTGAGTGTTTCTATGGTGTGTGTTTCTATGGTGAGTGTTTCTATGCTGAGTGTTTCTATGGTGAGTGTTTCTATGGTGCTACCCTATAGAGCTGACCTGCACTGCGGAGAATTGTTACATCACGCCACTCGAGTACACCTGGGCTTATTGGCATGCTGTCTGTCAAAACACACACACACACACACACACACACACACACATACACACACACACACACACACACCACTTATCCTAAGAGGCACAGAAGTAAACAGCTTTCTTGAGCAGCGGTGTGAAGTGAACAGCCAATCGAGAGGCGACAGCAACAAGAACACACTGTGCCGGGCGTTATCATGCAGGCCGGTTACCGAGGCGACGAACAGCCTCATCACATTGCCGCTACTGGCGGAGTTAAACACAGGGATGATGACAATGACTATGGGCCTGGTAGGGAACACACCATAATCCCTGGCTGTTTCTGAGGATTAGACTTGATACACACACGCATACACACACACACACTCTTCTTAAATTGTCCTAACAAGAATAATGGTGTCCATCAGTATGTAATTTGTAAAGGGATCACAGGAGAGAGAGAGAGAGAGAGAGAGAGAGAGAACCCAAAATAATTAATTAATTCTTAATAATCAAATGTTATTTTGCAAATTACATAATGTTTTACTGTTCTTTAAGCTTTGGCAACACTGCCACACACAAACACACACACACACACACACAGCCCTGTGGTGTGTGTGTATGTATGTTTGGATAACTCCACACCAGGCAGGCAGAAGATGTGGGTCGGGGGTTGGGGGCTCTACTGTACTCTAAGCTTGCAACCTTCCTCCAACCCCTGCCTCTGTCCATCTCTCTCTCTTTCTTAACTACAATGAGAATGCACTCTCTCCATCTCTCTCTCATCTACAGTGAGAATACACTCTCTCCATCTCTCATCTACAGTGAGAATACACTGTCTCCATCTCTCTCTCATCTACAGTGAGAATACACTCTCTCCATCTCTCTCTCTCATCTACAGTGAGAATACACTCTCTCCATCTCTCTCATCTACAGTGAGAATACACTTTCTCCATCTCTCTCTCTCGTCTACAGTGAGAATACACTCTCTCCATCTCTCTCTCATCTACAGTGAGAATACACTCTCTCCATCTCTCTCATCTACAGTGAGAATACACTGTCTCCATCTCTCATCTACAGTGAGAATACACTCTCTCCATCTCTCTCTCTCATCTACAGTGAGAATACACTCTCCATCTCTCATCTACAGTGAGAATACACTCTCTCCATCTCTCTCTCATTTACAGTGAGAATACACTCTCTCCATCTCTCATCTACAGTGAGAATACACTCTCTCCATCTCTCTCATCTAATGTGAGAATACACTCTCTCCATCTCTCTCTAATCTACAGTGAGAATACACTCTCTCCATCTCTCTTTTCCCCTGGCATGCTCACAGATTCTCTGCTCTAAATACTTATATTTAGATCATTGTAAAAATGGTGCTGATTAGACAGAGTAATACAGACTTACATCAACAAGTAGAAGATGAGTAAAATAACATAATGGGATTGTGCTAACGCTAGTCGCCCAATCACATTAGCAATCTCTTCTTCAGACTGTGTTCCTCACAGCTGGGCTCACTGTAGATATATGGAGTGTGTGTGGGTGTGTGTGTGTGTGTGTATATATGTGTGTGTGAGTGTGTGTGTATGTGTGTGTGTGTGTGTGTGTGTGTGTGTGTGTGTGCGTGTGTATTTATGTGTGTGTGTTTGTTTGTTTATATGTATGTGTGTGTGTGTGCTGTTATCGCAAGTCAACTAAGTGTGGTTAAGTGAGTGATGCTTATACTGAGAAGTGTGTAAACAGCAATAACATGCCATAGACCAGGGAGCTCACTTTATTAGCTCACCCTGTGAACTCCAGAGCCTCTATGTGTGTGTGTGTGTGTGTGTGTGTGTGTGTGTGTGTGTGTGTGTGTGTGTGTGTGTGTGTGTGTGTGTGTGTGTGTGTGTGTGTGTGTGTGTGTGTATTGACAGTCACTTTATTAGCTGACCCTGTGAACTTCAGAGCCTCTATGTGTGTATATATATATGTGTGTGTGTGTGTGTGTGTGTGTGTGTGTGTGTGTGTGTGTGTGTGTGTGAAATGTAAGTGCACTTACTTCCCCTGAGCTCTCATCACACTCTACACACCACAACTCAGCTCGGTTCAGATGACAGGCGAGGCGAGACACACTCAGGAGAGGAGAGTGTAAAAGATGACAGTGATTTGGATTAGAGCTTCTGTGTGGCTGACAAGGACTGAAGGGTAGGTACACACACACACACACACACACACACAGACATGGCACACACATGCACACTCACTCACAATAAACACAACATACACACTTCAGGCAGGAAACTCTCAACACATCAAACCCAATGAAGTTTTCTTTCTTTCTTTCTCTCTCTCTCTCTCTCTCTCTCTCTCTATCTCTCTCTCTCCCTCTCTCTCTCTCTCTCTCTCCCTTAGTCTGGATCCTCACCCTTCTCCTCTTGCTTTGCTCTGCTCTCTCTCTAAATCCTCTCTTGGGTTCCTCTCTCCAGTCTGTTATTCTTTCTTTAAATTTCCTCTCTATCCCTCACTAATCCCTTTATCATTCCTCCCCTCTTTTTTGTCTTTTCCCATTTAACACCTTCTCTTTCCATCTCTCTCTCTCTCTCTCCCTCTATCTTGTCTACCCCCCCCCCCCCCTCCCTGCCTGTCTAATGGCCGCTCTGAGATGAGTCTGTCTGACCTTGGGAGAAGACAGAAGGTTGACTGAAGAGTTGAGGGGGCTGCAGAAATAGGAAGTTTTATTACAGGAGGTATGCAAACACACTGGAGAATCGTGTGTGTGTGTGTGTGTGTGTGTGTGTGTGTGTGTGTGTGTGTGTGTGTGTTTGAATATGTATATGAATTCACAAGTGTGATTGAGAGAGGGATTGTGTGTATGTGTGTGTGTGTGAGACAGCAAGTGAATTGGACCAACATTGCCAGAGACAGTGGGAGTGATGCACACACTCTATCTGGGTCACTCTTCCCAGACACAGCAGGATGCATCTCCAACACACACACACACACACACACACACACACACACACCAGCACAGAGCACAGGCTTCCTTCACTGCTCTCTAAATACACTTC